>DWAN01001901.1:0-16414 GCA_018230445.1 Heliconius hewitsoni
TACGCTTGTTACAACTTATTTATGTTGTTAGCATCTCTGTAGGGAGATTTTTACATAAGTATTTATATAAAAATATATAGATTATAATATATAATTCTAAATAAGTATTTATATATATAGATTATAATATATAATGTAGAGTTGTAGACTATAAATAAAAAATCTCTTAGTAGATTTTGAATCAACTACTGTAGTTTTAAAACCCACTCAATTGTGCCATAATGGTGTATATGTTATATATCTTTTTTTTAATTTTATAAGAGCGATGCCGACACAAAATACAGAATCAGAATCATAAATTGATTGACTCTAAATCTATCATCAATACAACCGTAGTCGTATACGCGCAAGTGTAAGCAGCACAATCATTTAGGGTTGCCTCTTTGTTGGACTTTGAAATATACGTAAATTTAAAATATATTTTTAAATATAATGTGATAAATTCTGCCCTATTTCGTGAAAAGTTCAATAGTTTGCATATTATTTATGCATAGGGTCAGTCGTGGTACATTAGGCTACTTGACCCATATTTTTAATCTATACTAATATGGTAAAGCGGAAGAGTTAGTTTGTTTGTTTACACGCTAAGATCTCTGGATCTGCTGGTCAGATTTACTTATTGTTGGTTTTGTATTAAAGCTACGTTATTACATTATGAAATAGCAATAATAATGAACGCCATCGAATTGCTCTAAGCGCGTGCGCTGCATAAATAGTAAAATATATGTCAATACATTGTATGGAAGAAATGTTCTATTTTATTAGTTCTAAAAAAAGTCCCCGATACCGTATATCTATCACTTATAAATAAGTCACAATAAGGAATTTTGTGACAATAAATAATTGAAAATTGCAAGGTGATATTTCATAATTCTTTTTAATTTATAAAGATATTGAAACTTACGAGATAAAGTTATTCCATCGTCAAGGAAATTTTATGAAGATAAGCTTTGGCTTTTATAGCATGTTAATTAAACGTATACTTTTTGAGAAAATGTTAATTTAAAATAATTCAACACTCTATTTACGGCTGCAAGCCACGAGTCCTGCGGCGGGTGCTCGGTGCCGCCGATATCGCCCTTGCAAGCAGTCATGCAATGTTTATACTATATCAAAATAATTTAATGTACAAATTATATTATATTATTTATATTGATTATGTTATGGGCAAATAATAAAAGAATAAGTAGTATGCGGGTGGGGCCGCGAATGATTCGCTAGTTTCATAAACAAAATGAGTATTTTCAGCAGTATTTGGATTACAAAGCAAAACTACAATAAAACTATTAAAAGAGCAAGACTAATTTAAAAATTCATATTTTTTTTTAATTCTGAATGTCTACTTTACTCTTGCAAGAGAGAGTGTCGATGAGTAAAAATGAATTTCTAAAAAAATATGTTTCTAAGTTAGACCGGAGACTTTACATTGAGTGATGAGATATGTTAGTTATAATTTCATAAGTATATCTATATGCATGTTGTAGTTAAGCAAAGGGATAGGCAGAGGGAACCTAGTGCTAAAACACTCCGATACACATTTTTCCATCGAATGCTGGAGGTATTGCGAGTTGGGTGGCGGAACTCATCACCGCGCTTTGCCTCGACACCGATAATCTAAAATGGAAATATTAAATATTTCATTTCCTCGAGTGGAAACAAACCTACAACCTTTGTGCTCCTGCGCCATAACTGGCCTCAATAACTGGTATATGTATGTATTGTGTTTATTTATAAGCATTTTGTAATAATATTCATTTATCCAATAACAACCTTGATCATTCTGAATGGATGTTCAATTAAGATAAATTCTTGATCAATTAGCTATGTAGTTTGTTTGTTTAAGTGTGTAAATAATTTATCTGGTCATGATATTTCACGACTGGTCTCTCATTTCCTCAGTAGGAAAGGAAGAAGCGGCTTTTTTATGAAAATATATTTATATGTGGATATATAAGCGGCGCAATACTAGTCTTATCGGGTTATTTAGTGTTTTATGGTATTTACGATAAATGAAGCTTGTTAGTTATATGCATACATTACTTTTATATTGTTACTGGCTCAATATTCAGTGAATGTATTGATATTGAACAAAGTGCGTCATTTTATAAAATAGACTATATTTTGAGGCTTTCGTGGCGCAGGAGTACAAGAGTGTGACGGTAACGTGACGGCTGTGGGTTCGATCGCCACTCGAGGGAATGAATTATTGTTTATTAATATTTTCATTTCTTCTCTCCGGTACCAGAAAACCGGAGTTCTGAAACTTAACATGCAATGCCTCGAAAACATTCGCGGAAAGTGGGGAAGAGTGTGACTAGGTTCCCTGCCCTGCTGTGTGCGGGTATAGGAAGGGAGTATCTTTATATTAGGTTCCCTTTGTCTACCTTGCTGTGTGCGAGATATAGCAATTTTTACTTTCATTAAATTGACCTGACTGTAAATTCGACAGTTAAAAGAGAGTGATCTTCTATTAGTTCACAGAAATGGTTTGTTCGAAAAATAATAAAAATGTTTCTAACTACTAATAGTACTATTAGAAGTTTCTATTAAATCAATAAATAATCAGTGAAATAAATTCTTTTTCGTCACTTTTTGTACAAATCCCACAAGAAGAGTTTTCGTAATAATGGTATATATTATATCATAAAATCAAGTAAAGTGAGCAATTTTTGGTAACAACAAAATACTGATAACGATATTTGGAATGTGGGACAGTGAATATTGAGAATTAATCGTGACAAAAAGGAATAATTTGAACAATATCCACACTAGCGCTTTGAAAATACAATCACAAAGAAGTCACAGTGTTACGTTATGTTACATCTTATTATAATATGAATTTTAGACTATATATATTTGGAAGATATACGTTCAAATATTTTTATACAGAATTTATGCATCGGCATATAAACGCGTATATAAACTAACCATGATTTTTGTAGAAATAAAATAAATAAATAAATAAATCAGCATACGCTGTATCCCGCACACAGCAGGGTAGGCAGAGGGAACCTAGTGTTAGTGTAGAAAGTTCAAGAAAAATCTACACGCGTAAACATAAATTTTGTTCATGTACTTATTGGTCGGTATTTATAACAGCTTTCAAGTTTGAGATAAATCTCGAGATGCTGATTTCATTCAGAGATTATATAATATCGATATCGGACTTAAGAAGGATTTATAAATGCCTTAATATATGATTTTAAATGATAGAAATTATCGCAGCTATTCTATATAATTACATACACATTTATGAGTAAATATTACAGTCGACAGATTAAGGTTTACGTAAGCGATATTGATTTTATATCATTTATTGCGCTTATTACCGATAAAAATGTATGTCTCGAACGTTATTTGATTCCAATCAACCCAAGGACGACTTGAAATATTAAAATGTTGAATTTTTATAATAATTATTAAAAAAAAGAATTGAATATCTGAAGAATAAGTGATCAATATATATAAGAACTGACCGAGCGCAAGGGTAAAAGTACTAATAAAATACGAAATATAACACATAAGTAAAAAGATAATAGGAAACATTTATGGAATTATCGTTATTATAGAATAATCAACACATATTTAAGTGCTTTGCAATTAATATAAGTGTTTATATACGATTTCAAATAAGATTATATTTGTAACAAAGCAAAATATATTTTCATAATTTTTATTCTTATACAAATGTAAATCTCTTACAATTCTAATATTTTGTATAGATGAGGTGAATGACACGCAACATTCTTAAATAATAATGATGTCATATTTTTTTTCTCGTGAAAATTTGTACGCTACGATTTGGAAAAGACACAAATTTTTCATAAAACTTTTAGGTTTAATTCAAATACCTTAAACAAAAGTCTTAAAAGTAAAATTATGAATAAAAATGTTACTTACGCTTTACTAGCAGGGGGTTTCAGCGATTGGTCTGCTCCTTCATTTACAACTTGGACCGAGTGCTCTCCATTTACGATTTGGACCGCGTCTCTATTTGCAACTTGGACCGAATTTTCGTTTCCGTTTGCTATTTGGACCGACCCTTGGACCGAGCTATCCCCATTGGCTACTTGTACAGAGCTCGGCGCGGGCTCCGCTACTTGCACTGAGTCTTGCTCCCCCATTTTCGATACTTTCTATCTTAGAAAAGTATCGATTATTTAATCTGTACTTTGCTTCCCCTAAGAATTTGAAATTAAATTATAAGTTACTTTAAATAATAGGCAAATAGAAAAATAATAATTAACTTTACTCTCGGTTTAATTTAAATCCTATTAAATCAAACAGAGAGCAAAGGACAAAGTCATTTAACACTAAGTTCCTCCGACTATCCACAAAATTTGTAAAAAATTAAAAGCTAAATACAGATTAAATAAACAACACTAAAGTCACTAATTTCAAAATAATTATAAATTTTAGGTTAAAATAAAAAATATTGACGTGTCCAAACTCACAAGGATATTGGGCAGAGTGGGCGATTACTTTACAATATCATAAGAAACAATATCGCGTTATCATTATCATTAATTGTTCGATATAAATAATTCTTATAGATATGGGTGAATCAACTGATTAAAAATGGCGGACGTTTCAGCTATTGCTTAAATTATGTTATAATTTTAAATTATATTGTATTTCAAAAAAATGTTACGTTTAATTTTAATGTAATTGTATTAATTCCATCACGGTATAGAGACAGAGGTAGAGACAGCGTATGACATCTCACGAGATGGTTGTATATTCGATTCCTCTTAGCGGAATGATATTTGAATTATTTTCATCGCCTTGCTCTAATTCACAAAGTGCGGCGTTGAGTTCCGGAACTCAATATGTAATGTTTAGAATTCGTACAGAAAGTGAAAAATGGAGCGTCTTAACTCTCTGCCTAGCCCTGCTATAAGAATGCGGGACAGTGTGAAGCTATAAACTGTTATTGACTATTGTGTAAAATAGTCTATATGCATTCTTCTACTGTGTAATAAAGTCTCTTTTTTACCGTGTGAAGGAGACTTCTTGTACTCCGTGTCCTCCATACAATGTGACGTAGTGAGTAGTGCTCAACTGGCACGCTCGAAACGCCATAAATTAAGAACTGAACTAAACTGAGTGTCAGCACGCGACAGTTATGGGTTCGATGCGATAGTATCTATAATTGGAGAAAATAAGAAATCAATTGAATCGATAGGAAAAAATCGTATTAGTATTTTATTTTTAGTTATTCTGAACTATATGGCTAAAACGTTGATGTATTTCTCGCAACACTAAAGTGCTATACACCTATCAAGTTCCGATTGAAACTACACATTGTTCAACTTAACTAATCCATGTAATCTCGAAACCGTCCAAGCGCTAGCCTATTTTGCTAGCTTTGTAAAAAGTGAACAAGTAAGGGACTATTATCATAGACATATACATACATATAGACCGGTAGAAATACTTATAATAAAATATATAAATTCCATTTGTATAATATTATGTATGTGTTTATGTATGTGGAATGTTGTGATATACAAGTGACACACATTAAATAAACTACTTATTTAAAGATATAGAAGATTCATAGTCAAAAAGCATTAGAGCGATTGGACGGTCTCGAAGAGAAGAGAAATATATTAATAAATATACTTAAATGAATTAAACTATCTCTACATTTTAAGTAAGGAAAAAAATCCTCGGTTGACCGGCGACTTTACGCCGGTTGACGGTATTGATGGTACTGGAGGAAGAACTCATAAAAAGGACGACGACAGAATGTTGATTACAGGTGACGAGGCGCGAGGAGTGTGGTGTCTTAATACTAAGTTCACTCAGCCCAATCTGTGTGCGAAATACATCATATTTATGTACGTGTTTAATAAGAACACTGTTTATGTAAAATTTTATAAAAAGAATAGCAATTTTAATAAAAGGTATATTGCTATAAACAATTTTAGACGCCTTTTAAGTTGGTATATGGAATCTATTATTTTTTATACATTATTTACTTCAGCAGTAGCGTACCTTAATATCATTCATCATGTAGTTGTATACATAATACTCGCTATCCTCATAAAGAAATATTGGTAGAGCCGTACTTTGTAGCTGCATTTTTCATAGTATAATAGTCGTTTTAGAATGCTATTACTATTATAAAAATTACTACTGTTTTAAAAATAACTGAAATGGATTACTTTTCAGACATATAATAATATTGATTTTCAGCTTCACGCTGTATCCCGCACACAGTAGGCTAGGCAGAGGGAATCTAGTCTTAAGACACTCCGTTCCCCACTTTCCGCTGAATTCTGGAGGCATTGCGTGCTGAGTGGGGGCGACTCCATGATATTGATTTTCATTATATGAAAATGGCTGATGCAGACTCGGATACACCATTTCTTATAAGGTTTGTACTTTAAAAATATCCTTTCTATATATAAAAAAATATTGTAAGTAATTTCTTTTATAATCATCTTTCGCCGCGTGTAAACAAACAAAAAAAATTTCTTCTTTCTAACTTATAATAAAAAAATAAAAAAAAAACAAATTTTACTTTTTAAGCGTCTATTATATAGTAAGTATGAGTACTTAATTTTATATAATCTTTTCACAAAATTGCCTATATTTAATTGTTATATGAGGATCATTTTGAAAAGAGAAGACGGCATTTATTGTTTTTTTTCACACATACCTATCTAAAATTAAGTTTATAATTATAAAAAATTATAGTTTATTTTAAGCATTGTCATGGCTCTCAATGACAGTTTATTGTCACCGTAAATTAATTATTAAAATTACTCTTATAATTTTTCAATATCAATATAATTAAGTCTCAATAGAGCTGTTTCAAAATTTATACAGCTTTCTTATTTTATTCTATCTTTAAATCAACATGGCGTCTTTCAGCAATATTACACTTTTAAAGTAGTTTCCTGCGTGACAATTTCATCTTCTCTCTGGAACAGGTAGCTGGTGGCGGGAGTTGTACTGCTTTGAGTGTAGGTTCCCGGTTGATAGGTTATTATTTGACTGTAACCCTGGTTTTGTCCGTAACGGTTGTCTTTAGCTGGTTTCGTATCTAAATTTGGTACGCCACTGGAATTTAAGTATAATATTTCTAAAATAAGTCTGTATAATAGCGTAAAACTGTGTTTTCCTGTAAATGAATATATTCCCCACCTGAGGGGCGTGAACATTTACTATGTCAAAAGTGTGGTCAAATTCTAGAGGCGTTGTATGTTGAACTGTACGCGCTTTTCCTGATTACAAGAGCGAGGAAATGAAAATATTGAATATTTCATTTCCTCGAGCTCGACTGGCCTCGTTTATTTGTAATCATATATTTTAATGACTTTGTTACAGCAGTAGGAAAAAATAAAGAAAATATATTTTATTGATCCATCGCCCCCAATGTATTGTTTCATTTGCAAGTTAGTGAACTAAACAAAGTTCTATTTATTTATTTTCTGTTTGAAACACAAATGCAAATTATTCATTTCCATTTAATTATTAATTATTTATCCTAAGTTATGATATATAGTTTAATTAAAGAGATAATAACAAATTACTTGTTAATCAATCACACCTCTGATCTCTATAAGGTCGCCTCTCCCCCACATTCCGCCATCCGCTGGATTGCCCTTGTCCGTATCCGTATCCGTATCCGCTATTATCTTGGTATCCGCCGTATCCGGTCGAGGCGTATCCTGGGTTACTATATACAGATCCAGTGTACCCAGAATATCCAGAGTATCCGCTGTTCTGCCAGCTACCGGAAGTTGCTGGTCTGCAAAAGTTTTTTTTATAGAAACATAATTAGATATTTTTATTACTTTATAAAATCACAACGAACGGACATTTAAAATATAGGACTGTCTATCGGAGGATAGGGAGTTTTTAATGTGAAACGCATAAGCGTTAGTTTTACACGTGAAACGATCTTGATATTAAAAACGCTTGATGACGGCTTTTAATGTTTTTTTTTAAATGTCTAATTTGGTAGAATTTGTATTGTTAAGCGGCATATTGCCTTCTGTAACTAAAATAGCATAACAGATACACGCAGATTCAGTAATCTATACTAATAAAAAATATTATGAAAGGCTAGGATTTGGTTAGTTGAATGGATCATAAACAATGAGTAGTCATTTAATCATAGCCAGTGAAGCCAAAGTTGAAAACTAGTCAAGTATAAAAATATATCCTATACTCTGTCATTATTTACAGGTTCTTTATTTGACCCATACAGCAGATACTAGAAGCATATTTTCTATATAAAAACAATAATATTATACTTAATTTAGTTTTAAAAATAAATATTAAATATACATTTTATAAGTACCTAGAATATTCACGCTGCCCCCACACACTGGCGTCAGGTCGCCCGGACGCGAAGTAGTAGCCTCTACCGCTAGTGTCCCAGCCTGCTTGGCCACGATACGTCTCGTCCCATGGCCTGAAACTTTATAAAAACCAAAGTTACAGCAATCCGTCAACTTTTTGTTTATTTAATAGATATTGAAATCCGGGTGGTGGAACCCAACGCCGCGCTTTGTTTAGCTACATCGGAAATACGAATTTTCCCGATTTGGATACTGAACTGAATCTCTTTAAAATTCGTAGTTACTTAAATTAGTACGTTCAATCGTTTTATAATATTAGTATAGACCAAAACTAAGCTCACGATTTAAAACAAACATTGTTATATTAAGTTTTAAAATAATCACCGAGTCTAATGACTTTATATATCTAATTAGTATTCTTATCTCTTACATTTTTAGCATTAAGCATAATAAAGTGTACAAAAACAGTTATTTCGCTGGTCGGAAACCTTCAAAATATGAATTTGCAATAACTAACTATACAAAGAGACCAGCTGATTTCTGACTTGTAATAGTGATAACCACAGTCCCAATTCTAGAAAATATTCATTATACATTCAAATTGTACGTATCCCGCACAGAGGATCGGCCGAGGAAAGCTGGTGTATGGACACTTCGTTCCCATTAACACCATTTCCGTTCCCAACTTTCCCCAAAAATCTGCTTCACGATTGGACTTAACTTACAATGAGCGGAGGCCTTAAAGAAGGAATATAAACATATTACTTCCTTAAATAAAAATAATGAACAAAAATTATTTCTTGTTTTTTTCGATTATTTTTTATAAATATTTTTAATGTTGCCATTGTTTGGTTATAGAATCGAACTTGTGTAGAATAACATAGAAAATATAAAAATACGATGTAAAATAAGAGATCCTTTCATTGGGGATATTTTAATTCATTCCATTTACATTACAGACATTCACATGTCAGAAGCTCTACCACTAGGATAGCCTCATTATACCTAAAATGTTTTCCAATAATACGCAATTATTTACTTCGCTTATATTTATGTAGTTAGAACTCAACTACTTATTTTTAATATTTCATACGGGTCGATAAATTAAACGCCAATCGCAAGACAAATGCTGAATATTATATCACTTTAGTCCAGTACTTTGACTTTTGTGCTTTCATTAAAATTCTTCATAAGTAACTATTTGTAAACCTTTTCCCAAAAATAACAATAATATAAAATACACGAAGTATTTGTTCTTAAAGTCCGTGAAGAATCTCGACTTATAGTATAAATTTGGCCACTACTGTGGGTATGCAATTTTTTAAAAATGGCAAAAACGTGAGGAGCCTTGTACCTTAAAATTTATTTATTTCTGCTTACCTCACTAACTAGAGTATACTTTTCAAACACAAATAACTTTTTATAAAATGACAGTTTATTAAATCAAAAACACAATATAGATTGAATAAAAAAATTGCGACGGTACAAAACCGTTACGTTACATTAATCCAGCTATTATTACTCGCTCATTGAATATGTGGATTTGGACAATTTCAGGAGAAAGCATGAAATCTATGAATCTATCGACGTTTTATGTGATTTCAATGGAATTCAATGTCATTGTTCTGTGACCTAATTGAAAACTAACGGTGGAAAACTATATAACTATAGATAAAGTAGTAGTAGGTAGAATTGATTCGAAAACTTACATTCATTTTTAAACTAATGTTCTATGTTTATTTGTATTTTGTGTTGAGTGACGAAACTCAACAAAGGTATTTTTGCCTTGATGTCTGAGCGAAGAAATGAAAATATTAAGAAATAATGATTCATTTCCTCGAGTGGGGATCGAACTCACAATTGCTAATATAATTTTATAATTTTCGATATTAAAAATTTTCTTACTATTTACATAATTTCCTCACCTGTCATGAGGTCCTCGACCAACCCCCGGACCATATCCACCATAAGAATCATCATAGCCATTCCCCCTGTCGTACCTATTATCGTAATACGGTCTTCTGTTTCCCGAGTAAGCGTATTCATCGTATCTTCCATAGTCGTTGTATCTGTCCGGATACCTGTCGTACGGTCGTCTAGAATACGGATCGTCATACCTGTCCCGGTAGGGATCTCTTAGAAACCTGTCGTAATAATCAGGTATGTACCTATCTCTGTCATCGTATCGGTTTCGAGGTTTGTTCTTTCTACTGCTATGTCTGTCTCTATCCTTATCATCATGCGGCCGTCTTTTGTCATCACTATCATCATCTGTGCCGTTCTTATTTTTGCTTCTATCATTATCGTAACGTCTATCGTCGTTATCGTTGTAATTTTTATTCTTATCATGCCGACTACCGTAGGTAGGCCTATTCGACCTCTTATCGTCGTCTCTATCACGACCTCTGTCATAATCATCGTCGTCGTCATCATCATCATCACACCGGCCACACCTTGATGGTCTATCATCTAGTCTATCGTAAGGACGCCCGTATCCATATCTCTCGTAGTAACTTCGTTGTTGTCGAATAACATTTTTGTCTGGAGTCAACACTGATGATAGTATTGTTTCACTTTCACCATTAGAGTGTACAAAGCAATATACTAAGGCGATTATCTGAAAAATAAGGTAAAAAATATAAAATTTTGTATATTTTATATGACGAGATATGCGCGTTGAGTGGCGGAACTCAGCACCGCTTTTTGTCGTACCAGAGCGAGGAAATGAAAACAATCCATAGCCCTATGTGGGAATTTCCATTCACAGTGCCGCTGAGACACGACGGCCTCTAATAAAACTATCTTCATTAATTTTGTATATAAATATGAAGTTTTTTTTAATTACATATTGAATGTTACATATTTTCTTTATGATATTGTGCAGACAAATATACAATTTTATATAGCGTTATCTTTTTGTCAATCGGCAAACTTTTTTCTAAATGTTCGATGTTCCAAGAAATTTTGACGATTTTTTTTGATTTTATACTAAATTTAAGACAACGCGAACTTAATAATACAAATAATTTAATTGGTCGAAAAAAATCACAATAGTAGGCTATAGAGTAATTACCCCAAGGCCTGCATTCGGGGCCCGTGACGTCACACTATTGTTTTCTGAGGTCATGCTCAATGAGTGCAGACCACGTATTTACATATTAATTATGTTATTTTACGTAATTACGCATAATCACATGATGGACAGTATTTTTTTCATGTTTACGCATCTGTCACATTTCGGAGATTATTTAAGAATAGACACGAAATAAATGTAAACTGTAACTGTATGGGCCATTTAAATTCATAGTCATAGTCAAAATCTTTCATAGTTATTTGCAATAGAGCTTTTCGTTTAAGGCTACATCCTGCAGAAATCAGGGTAGGCAGAGGAACCTGGGAACCTATTGTTAATACACTCCATTCCCTATTAACATACTTTTCGGTCGATAATTTCCGCCGAATTTTGAACAATGTATCTTGAGTGGTGAAACTCAACGCCACTCTTTGACTTGTCAATAAAGCGGGGAAATTAATATACCTTAAAGATTTTAATTCCATCTAGTGGAAATCAAACAGCAATAAAAGTTTCTTACAATATTTTTCAAGATATATATATTTTTTTTCATTTTCCCTTTTTTTAGACATTATTTTAAAAAATGTATAACAAAGGTTTTTTATTATTATCCTAATCGTTATATAATTATATTTACCATGAATGTAATAATATGTATCTAAAAGTGGTAAAGGTCAAACATAATGGGTGAAGCCCTGAAAATCATTTGTTATACATAGTACATCTTCTAATAATAGCTATAAACAAATTATTGGTATGATATGGTTACGTCCATTAATCTTGTAGTCACTTTGATTGTATTTCGTCGGCGTAATCCATATCTATACCCCTAAAACAAATTTAAAATATTCTTTCTTGATTTGTGCAAGAAATTTTGAATTATTGAATTAATGATCATTACGCTACTACCTGCTCTGATGGTAGTTGTGCTGAAAAGCTGAGAAAAGCTGGCAACAAACTCAACGGTTGTTCTTTTCAATGTCCATGTTACATTTTAATAATAACAAACGTTACATTTTAATAATAATAACAAAATAGTAGCTATCCTGCATGGAGTCACTTAATATTATTATGATTCCAGATATTTTACTCTTTAAATATTTCAGAACCTTGGAACTGTTTTTACTGTTACCTTATTTATTTCAGTTGCAAACTTAAAATAGATTAAATTTCTGTATAGACACCAAAAGGTACGAGTATACATTCAATGAGTATACACGTACCTGTAATAAATGAGTATACTCGTATACAGTGTTTTCTCGACAACACGCTACGCCATTAACTAAAATGCGTGAGTACTTGAAGCTTAAAAGCTAAAAGTATATTACATTTTGTTACATTTTGTCTTGTGACTTCTATTATGAGGAACATGGAGAATAAAATATTACCGAAATACAATATAACAAATGTGATGTTATTTATTTATTAATCTTATCTCGCTTTAAAAATTTCCTTTATGACTAACAAACTAACAATATAATAACTCATTTTAGTTATTCAGCTGTCAGTTCAGTTTCCCTTCAAAACGCAAAAATCTTACGCCTTTTATAATAATATAATGTTTTTAAAAATATTTTTTCATGGTGGCAGATGAACTAACTGTACATCCGGAATAAAAAATATTTAGTTATACTATAATTACATCCACATTTAATGTAGTAGTAATTTACTACTACTAGCCTAACAAATTTTCATATGAAAATAAAATCTTAAATTTATTTTCAAAATATAACTATGAAACTTCTATCCGGCTCTCAATGTTTAAATAAAAAAATATTTAGATAATTTTTAATTAATTAAATAATAGTAAAATCTAGATTACTTACCAAAATAATGAATCTCTCCATTTTGCAACGTATGCACTAGCGCATCTACACTGGAAGGCACTGACCGGAGAACCTGTTTCCTATATATAAACCCTATATAGACTATCTATGCATTTTTATCTTTATTGTATATTAAAAAATATATATTGAAAATTCAACATGCCGGCATGGCAGCGTAAAGAGAACTGGGCATTCGTGCTTACGTCCGCCACTTATAATAATTATGGCAATTGTTTTTTACCTGGGCCAATGGTGTGTGTATGTGGTGTGGTGATTTTGAAGGTAATTCTATGGTATACATAGGTTTTGAAGTTCGTCTCGGTCGGTTACCACCGTAGTATTTGCTGGCTACGTGCCTGACTTTTGTAGCGAATTCCGATTTTTATCTTGTTGTCATTGTTTTTTTTTAATGTGAATTACTCAAAATTTACCACCCTTTAATGCAATGTTATTTTTTACAGTATCTATTATTTTATGATATATGTAATACCTAAGATAATAATTGTTTTATTGAAGCGTCAATGACTGTATAGTTATACTTTATATTACTAACATATTTTTGTTCTTTCATATTATCTTAAAGGTAAAGAGATACTGGTAAAATATCCCTTGTTTACTTTTATTGTAACTAAACAAAATGTTTTATATAATATTTATTGACATAGTATATATCCCAACATTAGAACCCATAATCAGATGCGGTTGTGGTGCAGGAACCCGAGCCTTTGACTGTAAATGCGATAACTGTGCGTTCGATTTCCACTTGGATAAGTAAAATCCATAATATTTTTTTCTTCCTCCCTCTGGTAACTAGGCTAAGCACAGCCGTCACTCAACATGCAGAATTGAGCGCCTCTAAAATTCGGCGGAAAGTGGGAAACGGAAGTGTCTTAATGGGAACGGAGTGTCTTAACACTGGGTTCCAGCTCAGGTTTAGGTTCCAGCTCTACGACACCGTAAATTTTTTAACAAATAATACATATTTTTAGTAACTGAATCTCATAAATAAAATCTTGAACTTTAAACCGTCATTCATGTCTAACCACCGCGTAAAGTGTAAGCTACGCGCGCACAATGAAATAATATCGAGATACCTTTGCTTAAAGATTGAGTGGAAGATACACTTAATGTATGGGAGTTTAATTTTCTTTGTTTCCAAATTGGTCAAGAACAAAATGTGTGACGGTAATGGGAAAAATTGCACTTTGTCATATTTTTCTGAAGATAATATTAGTTATAAGCACTATTGATGATTGTCTTATATTAAAATGCTATTAAGAATACTTTAAAAATATTATTGTTTTGCCCAAATTCGAGACATTGCGTGTTGACTGGCTGAATACGACGACGAATTCCTTACTGTGTTACCGTTTCATTAAATGGCCTAAAAATGCTTACCGCGTGTATATAGATATTGCAATCTTATCAAACAATGTCTTCAAGAAATTTTATTACATACGATGCTATATATAATTATGAAATAATATAAAGGTCAAATGTAGCCATCAAAAGAAGATATATTAAGCTAGTACCAAAATAAATAGGAAGAGGAAATGCTATTGTTTTCGTCTATACATCGTTTTCATTGTTTATTTTTACTTAAATATTAATAATAATATTTGAATATATTACTTTAGTATTTTTCTTACTCGTGATTATTTTCTTACCGAGTGAACAATGCGCAAAATTTCAGAAAACCTAATTTCAGGGCGGCCATGACTGTGATGTTTATTCTTCTTATCTCAGTCGTTACGCTCTTGACAGAGTGGTCGTGACTCTATAGACGAATGCATCTCAGGACCTACTTGATTAGAAATAACCAATTATTCTCACACAAGTACTCATGTATATTAATTACAGTAAAAAGTGATATATCAAAATTGTTATTATATATTCATTAATAAACTAAATGATTTTTAAAAGCGTTAAGCGTCGCGTTTCCAAAAGACGTGTCATAACGGAAACACGCAAAATAGCACTCAGTTGAACCAAAAAACTGGTAAGCAGCGAACCGCAACCGACACTATTGTCTAACATCACCTGCGCCTCGTTAGTCCACTGTGTGATATGCGTGCTAATAATGTATAAAATTATCTTTTATTAAATAATTTATAATATGTACATGTCTTACAGTAGGTACTGTACCAGCATAGAATGGTTGTAAGTTCAAATTTTGTGTAGGTCTTTAATTGTCGGTATGTTTAATGCGTTATGTACATGATTAATAAGAAGTCAAGTCTTTTTTTTTTGGTATTTTTATTCTTTTATTTTTATGACTTAACCGTGATCTTATTCCGCTGTTTGGCACTCATCCACTTCCATAGGTTGGCTGGAAGAGATTTCTTTTAGAAATAAGCTCGTCGTCGTAAACATGTCTTCTCAACTGTATTTTTTTTTGAAAAAAAAGCAGCTTTATACAGTGATTTTTTTTAGCTCCACCACTAAAACCATTAACACCTCATGGTTTTCCTCTTCAATCGCAACTAGTCCGACCTACTAATACCACCGGAATCTCCTGTGAACTCCGTTGTACAAAGATATATCCTATAACAATATTTGCTCTTGCTCGCTTTACCCTCGAGACAAAATCTCGCAACGCTGTATGCGAAAAACAGTGAGAACTTAAAAAAAGGTATATAAGTACAACGTAGTCGTATAACGGATGGCCTTAATTACAGAAATATGTATATTATTAGTGAAAAATAAGTGCCGCCATAATTCGCAGTCACAGCGGATGACAGATGATGTTCCCGCCCAATACTCGTTACATAGATAATGGAAAATGTCGTTGACATTGTGACTCACTAAAAACCTTTTTATTGGAACTACAGTTCTCCGATTATGGTGATTCGAGCGTGCCAGTTGAGTTCATCGGAAATAAGTAATATTAAGTACTTACGTATGTTCTAAAATATTTAAAATGTTCAATTTGCTTATTATACAAGGAATATTTAATTTATCTTTTCAATTTATATACTTTAAATAATAATGAAAAAATCATATATATTGTATTTATTCAAAAGAGTATCTATGTAGGTACTGCTTATATAGTTTATAGGATTTTTATTATTTACATGCTTTAATGACATCCGTTTTAAAATTAATAACTTAATATAAATTTAAAGAGGTCAGTCGTAGCGCTGTGGCACAAAGTGTGACTGTAAAACCGACTGGTTGTGGGTTCGATCCCCACTTGA
>DWAN01001902.1:0-16413 GCA_018230445.1 Heliconius hewitsoni
GCGCAGGTTCGAGTCCCGCTACGTTCAAATTTTTATACGTTTTCTAAATAAGTATACATACTAAGTTCTTTCTGCCTATCCTGTTTTTGCAAAATACGTTGGCTTAAAAGCTAGCTTTTATTTATTAAAAAAATAACACAAGTCAATATTGACGGTTTTAATTGGTGACCTTTATATTTAAAGAAAATGCTTCAGGAAAAATGAATCCACATTAATCACACCTACATAGACTTATTTCACTAACTATAAAATAAACAAACAAGTACGTATTAACATTTATTCAGAAGCAAACCACCGACCTGTTTCCATACGCATTGTTTTTCTGATAGCACCAAACACTAAAGAAACAATATGAACATTTTATCATAATACAAATATAAAGGAACATTCAAGATGATATAAATTACAATCCCACATTTATTGTTATCAGCAAAATAGTAGCTTTATGTATGTAATAAGTAAATAATAATTAGTTTAATGTTAAAATAAATGATAAATGACATTCACAGCGTGTTCCATTTTCGTCACATCACAAAAGCATATGAAATATGACCCATTCACGTTTAATATCACTGAATCATTTGAATCTCGTAAACGTTTATCATTGTTAGCAATAATATAGTACAGTTTAGTGTGATTTAGTTACAACAGAAATTAAATGGGAAATATTTCTGTACACCATTAAATTATCTGATTATGACAATATTATGGATCAATTTTGTTTTTTTTTTGCAAAGTAGGGTAGGCAGAGAAAACCTATTGCTAAGACACTCCGTTTTTGCACCTGAAAGAAGAAAGTGCGTGATGAGATATAGATGGAACAAAGTAGACCGTACAAAGTACTTTCAAATTTATTCTAAGTCTTTACTTATATTGCTTTCAATATTTTAAAACAGAATAAAACATTAGTACCTTGTTTATGCTAATTATTAAATAAGCATTGTCTATATAAGATGTGGATATATAGACAATGCTTATGCATAATACCCAAAAATGCTGCAAAGATACAATTCCTTCCTTGTAGCTAGTCATTAAACACGGTAGCAGTAATATAATAAAATGATGCTATCACTTGTTCGTCATATCAACACAAGTCATTTAATATCACAATTATTTAAGTGCAATGTAAAGAGAAGAAAACACATTCGTAAATATAGCGACACCTAGTTAACTTTTATTGCAAAATATAATTGTTTTCTTATATTCGTCTAGAGAGACGTACAAATGGAGATAGATTGTCTCGGTAACAGATAATTCATTATCGTTTAGTTTATCTAAGGTACGTAAGCGAAGTAAGTTAACAATTATGTCAACCAATAGGGATATCATAAGTCCAGAGGCACAACCGCTAAAAGATGAGAAAATTCATAAAAAAGATAAATTTGAAAAGAAAAGTTTTTTCGAAAAATTATGGTACGTAAAAAATAACATAACAGTAGAGCCAATTATGGCTGGCCTAATCATATCCTCAATGTTGGCAAAGCTTGTAGTACAGAATCTCAATTTGGATAAGGCTTGTAGAGTGAGACTTAATTATTCTGAAGAAATATGTGACAACTTGATCAAGCAAAAGAAAAGCAATTTAACTCTCTACGAAGGTGAAGTGCAGAAAATCATATCATCTATTGAAGCTTGGAAAAGCATAATACAAACTGCGATACCTATAGTCCTCGTGATAATAATGGGTGCCTGGAGTGACAGGACGGGAAACAGAAAATATTGCATATTGGTACCTATATGTGGAGAAGTTCTGGTATGCATCAGTAACATCCTCAGTACATTTTTCTTTTATGAAATTCCAATAGAAGTAACCATGTTTCTAGAAGCGTTCTTCCCAGCAATCACTGGTGGATGGGTTATGGTTTATTTAGGTGTTTTTAGTTATGTTAGTGACATAACAGATGAAGAATCAAGGACTTTTCGAATAGGTTTAGTTAATCTGTGTCTAACAAGTGGAATACTTCTGGGGACGGCTTTGAGTGGAATTTTGCTTAAAATTTTAGGTTACTATGGTATTTTTACTCTATCAGGAACTATTTACTTAATTACATTATGCTATGGATACATTTATTTGAAGGCGATTACGAAACCGGGAGTGGAAAATTCTGATCAGGTACTTTATTCACATTTTTTTGATAGAAAATAAAATATAGGTATATAAAAATTGTGTAAAAGATAACAAAAACAGTCAAAGTGCCAACAGAGAATTAATTAAAATCTAATAAAAAGAAATAAATTCTTCCATTTATAAAAAAAATCTATTGCATATTCAGTAAAATTATAGTTTATTTGCAACATGTAGACTATGGCATACATTTCCTCTTGTGTATTTTAATTTTTTATAAAACTTAATATTTATAAAATAACGATTGTTATATATGACCGTCACTGATACTCACCAAGTTTGTAGGTTCAGCTCCCACTCAGGGGAGTGAACTCTTGTAACTAGACAAAACGGTATGTTAAGTGCCACCATTGAACACGGAATATCATAAGAATTAGGTGGAAAAGAGGGAACGGAGTATCTTAGAAGCGTCTAAACGCTTCTATGTGCGGCTGTTTTTTTAATTGTTTGTGACCGCTTGCCAACATCCCATCTTGCATTTTTTCCGTTTATGTAAGAATTTCGAGCTTATATACTAAATTACAGCATTGTCTAACAATCACTCCATAACGGGAGTTGAGTGACTCTCGTAATTTTTCCCGGAACACATTGTTCGAAGTTCAAACAAATGTGATTAATGAAATAGATAAAACTAAAAATACATATATTACAAACAAAAGTAGGTACATCTTAATACTTTTATAAATGTACATAATATTACAAAATAATTACAAATAAGGTACTTTAATAAAATAAAAAGTAAATCGTTAATAGAGGCCGCATGGCGCATGGGCACAAGTGTGTACCTGTAAATACGAAATGTGAGTTTGGGGTTTCGTTTCCCTCGAGGAAATCAAATAATTCATATTTTCAGTACTTTGCTTTGATAAGCAGGCAAATGGCAGCAGCGTTGAGTTCTGGCACTCGAATTTGGTGGAAAGTGAGGAACGGAGTGTTAAGATACTCCGTCCCCTATTCTCAACTTTTGCATTATCCGTATATCCCACGATACAACGTGAAATTGAAAAAAAAAGTTAATTTTATGCTAGGTCGCCTTTGAGACGAAGTGTTTTCTGTTATTCGCCTAAAATATGCTCGATTACAAACATTTTCCATGTATATATAATAGAGGATCTCATCACTTACATTTGCTAATCAATCCACAAATGATTAAAAAAACTCTTTGGCGTACAACGCTTTGGACTATACTAATAGAAATCACGAAAAAATGTTGTTACTCAGATTGATTGGTAGATCGATAGACAAACTGACACAGGTGATGGAGGATGTTATTTCCAACTATTTTTATTGACATGGCATGGTTCGAAATTTAACCGTTTTCAAGATATCGGCCATTCAAAAAAATTGATTTAATACCATGTTTTTCCATCGAATATTGATATTTTTGTATTCTCTGACGTATGCCCCATTTAATCACGTAACATGGATGACCTGTGTGTGTTGTAGTTTTTTGGTATTGGGTGACAAAATTTGGAAACATTAATGTTTTGTCATATGATGCAATTCAAAATTGATATATTTTTTACTTTTTTTTTAATATTTATTTTTATTAGGGAAACAAACAGAACGTAATATTCACAAACATTAAACATTCTTAAATAATACATAGTCCAATCAAGTTTCCACATGAAAAATTACAGATAACTGACAATAACATATGATGAAATAAAAAATTGTCAGATAAAAATACATGATGAAATACAATATTAAAAAGCTAGTTTAAAATATCTAATTAAATAAAATAAATATATAAAAATAAAACGGAGTATCAAATTTATATTATAAAAAAATACTATAAATTAATCACAATTAAAACATTTCATTTGGTTTTTTTTTTTTTAAATCATTAACATAAATGTTAATAATATCGATTGTAATAATGTTTATTTATTTTTAATAATATCAATACTGATAAATAATTTATTATAACTGGTGCAGGCTCTATTGACAAAGATATTTTGTGCATGCTGGTTTCTATTAACGGGTGTATTCATTAATAACGGATTACGCATAACTCTTTGCGGGCATCTGAAATTAATGCGGCTTAAAAGGAAATATTTCAAAAACATTCTTACTTTGTCTTGTTCCAACTGAGGTTATATAGTTATTTACTTCCAATTTAATGGAATTCGCTCAAGACCACGTAATGGGATATAGTGTAACAAGAGATTACGAGTAAAAATAACTTAGTATCAAGATTTTCCGTTTTTCACCAAAACTCGAGTCATTATGTGTTAGTATTGCATCTCACCAACGCTTTAACTGGATTGTTATGGTTGTTCATCAGATGTTCCAGATCTTCAATTTTTATATGACAATGGAAAATATTTTTCTCCGATTGGGAATCGAAGCCACAATCGTCGCGTTTACAATTATATGCACGTGAAGCTGCGTCACTTTGAACGGCCTAATAAATTAAATAGAAAATAGATATATTTTTATGTATTTTTTTACTATACTATGTTTTTTGTCGTTTCAGAAAGGTCTAACAATATTAGATCTACCAAATTTAATAAAAGAAACAACTCAGGTGGCTTTTAAGCCTAGAGAAGGAAATTTACGAAACAAAATAATTTTAACACTTACTGTTGTAGCAATAATATATGGACCAAATCACGGTGAGTGTTAATAAGAAATAGCACAAATAACTTTTATTATTATTTTTTTTTTAACTTTACGCAGTATTCCGCATACTTTTAGGTTAGGCAAAGGCTTAGGTGTCTCCTTACTTAGTGATAAATCACATCGTTCTGCGCTTTCAAAATTTTCGAATTTTCGAAATTTTCGCCCAATTTTCGAAACATTGCGTGTTGATTGGCGGAACTCAACGCTGCGTTTTGTCTTGTTACCAACGCGACGCTAAGTATATATGACACACAGGGATTCCGAATTCTGCATATTAAATATTATGCACACTTACTTACTGCACCCATAGACTTCTTGTTGGACTATACCTGGGAACATGGGAATAAGTGTAAAGCTGAAAAAAAAATATAATGAAATCAATTGTTAGCATATTGTAAAAATACACAACTACTTTTAAACTTTCATGGGTTCAATTACCACTTGGCACCAACATTTTTTTTTATTGTGTAAGCTAAAAAACTAAACTAGCTTCATACTGTATCCCTAGCGGGATAGTCAGAGAGAACGAAGCGCCAAATATTACGATCACTACACACTCTTTTACCTCTTCCACTGTCATCAACCTCTAAACATGCCCTTAGGGGGAGCCCCAGTGCTTTTTACGAGACCTTTTCAAAGATACTGGAGGAACCAGTATCTTTGATACTGTGTTTTCGAAGGTCGACCGAGATCTTTCTCTACTAGTCTTACCGCCAATTTATCCGTCATAAACCAATTTTGCCATTCTTTCATCACGATTTCCATTATTCATTCTCAACGAGACATCCTCGCTAGTACCTGCCATTCTATGTATCTTTACATTGCGGATTCGATCAGCTAAGCTGTCACCGCATTTCCTACGAAGAAATCACATCTCCACAGCATTCATTTCTCTTACATTATTTTTCTGTAATACCCACGTCGGTACCAACACAGCATTGTTTACGGCCAAACGTGCAGCTGAGCTAACGTTTCATCAATGCAGCTAAGGCTCCGTTAACCCTATTACCGGTTGTAGTACGTCTTTCCCCATCCATCTGGAATCTTCCATCTCTCTTTCTTTTTTATCTCTCTCATACTTTCATCACTCACAAAGCCCCTCTTCGCTTTACCACATACCCATATCGCTGCTTCCTTCATACAATCCCTTAGGTTCTGCCAGCATACTTAAATATTTCCATTTCCAGATTCACTGCTGTTTAGCTTTTAGGAAACTCTTTCTTTATATTTTGTGTTTAAATATCCCAACAACAAAGTACCTTATTACTATGACCTTTGCCTACCTCACACTATATTATAGATAAAGACACAGAAAACAAAACATTACAAATAAATAAGTCAATAAATTAAGTCATATAAAGATAAGTTAATATTTTTTTGACAGCTGAAAGACTAGTAACATACCTATTTGTAAGATATCGCCTTCAATGGGACGCTTTGAAATTCAGCATCTATTCTACTTACAATACTATTATGCACTCTATTGGTAAGTATTTATATTTATGAATACCTTTCTTTGATTTTCATTTCCTCATTGTGATAATGAAACAAAGCCCGGCATATAGTTCCGCAACTTCACACGCAATACCGACGGAAAGTGAGAAATAGAAGTGTCTTAATGAAAACGAAGTATCTTAAGACTAGGTTCCCAGATTCCCTCTACCCTTCTATGTGAAGATATACAGTATGAATTAAAAAAATGCGGGAATTAATGAATAAGTGTTTAATTCAAACTGGATGCCTTAAGGTTTGTTACTTAAATATGTCCCAAAGACACCATCGTGACACAGTGGGACATCTAATTGTAAAAACAAATGGTTATGGTTAAGGTTTCGATCGCACAAAGAGGAATGTTTATATAAAACTTCATTTAATTTCACCTCTCTTGTAAGACTGACCACGGCGTTAAGTTTCACCGCTCAATATATATAGCTATAACTCAGGCGGACATTGCAAAACTGACTATTTGACTATCTTGACACTAATTTGACTCTACATATCATGCTTTATATATGTGGGATATGGCGTGAAACTGAAAATAAAAATTGTATATTTAAAATTCATTTAAGATCGTTATTCTAGTTTTCATCATATTTTCCAGGGGCTTTATTCTCCATTAGCGTGTTCAGCAAACACTTGGGCTTCCACGATTCAATGCTCTGCCTCATCTCAATAGCGAGCAAGCTCGTCGGGTCTGTCTTCCTCGCTTACGTTCAAACTGATTTTCAAATGTTTATGGGTAATGTTTATTTGTAATATTTATATAATATAAGAAATTCTTTGAAATGTCTTAACACTAAGTTCCCTCTGCCTACCCTGCTGTGTGCGGAATACAGCGTGAAGCTGATTTTTATTTGTTTTTTCTTTGAGATTAAGATACAATTCGTAAGACTTAAAACCTAGATTTAGGAAGTAAAGGGAAGCGGAAGTTTAAGAAAAATAGTATTTTAAATTATATCTCTTTAAATTGAGGTCCAAAATGCAGTAGTGAAAACAAATCGATTACCCTTTATTGTGAACAAGCACACAGACAAATATAAATATTCTAAAACCATTGTTTTCGGTTCTATTACGTTATTAAATGCCACTAATATTTTTTTTCTTATATGTCTTCCACGGACAGACTATCTGTTATGATTTTATTATACGCAATTTTATTATAGTTATCTTTACTATACAAGCTATAAAGTTTATTTATATTTTATCATATATAATCTATTACTGGATTTAGAAGCGGAAATGGTTGTGAAATTTGAGGAAGTATTGAAGTAAATACTTTCAAAGAGATGCGTCAGGATAGAAGACTTAGTATGTTTTTTTTTATATAAACTAACTAATAATTTAAGTATTTGTATATTTGAAACATACAAAAATTTATTTTACAAACATTTTTTAATATTAAATATACTTTGCATTTTTGATCCTACGTTTCTCGTACTATTGTATATAATACACACAACTTTATTAACTTTAATTCTATACATAACTAGCAATTAACATTCAGACACGTAGCTTTACTATGATAGATAAATAATGATTTCTTTCTCGTACTTCCAGTGCCCGTCGTTGAAATTCTGAACGCGACAACGTTCACGTCCCTCAGGTCACTGGCATCCAAGTTGGTCCTCTCTGAAGAAATCGGTAGACGCACTTTCGTTTTATTTTCTGTGTTATTTTCTATATTTTACAGACAAATTCTTTTTTCCTACTTCAAATTCAAACGCTATCATATAATCGATACGAGTACTAGTCGTGGCGCAGAGGTCATAAGTGTGTAACTGTAATCGCGACTGGTTGAAGGTTCGATCCCCACTCGAAAAAATTTGTCTAAATTTATATTTTCATTATTATTATATATAATATTTTCTTTGCTCTGGTTTCGAGACAAAGCGCGGCGTTGAGTTCCGCCAGTCAACACGCAATGCCTCTGGAATTTGGTGGAAAGTGGAGAACAGAGTGTCCTACACTATGTTTCCTCTGCCTATTCTGATGTATGCGAAATATAGCGTAAAGCTGATTTGATCTGATTTGAATTTGATGTGATTTGAGTACCAATACATGGGATTATTTAGTTTTAAGGAACCTGGAAACCTCGTGTTAAGACACTCCGTTCCATATAAAAAACTACTATTATACACATTTTACCAAGTTCTTGAGGCACTGGAATCGAATCAACAATCTTTGCGTTTACAGTCACACGCTTATACTCTTGCGCATACACTAATCAGCATTCACGAAAATTATTATCTTTTTATCCATGTCATATAATAAAGCGCGGACAACAAATAATGTCTCTAAATAGGCGAAATTTGTCTATAACAAATATAATAGCTTTATATTGTCTTAACGTAAGTTTTCTCTGTGTATCGGTTGTGTCGACATATTATAAAAAAATCGACAATCATCGCTTTTACAGTTAGGTTCTGTGTCGATGAGCCACGACGACATTGCTTATAATTATTACTTGATAAAAGAAGCACTCACGACATTTTCGAACATTTGTCAAATTTCCCCATTTCACGAGAAAATTTTAACTTGAATACAAAAAAATTGAACATTTTATTTAAATTGAGTATTATAACAACTTAAAATAACAAGTATTATAACAAGTTAAAGTGTTGAGTTAGGCACTATTGTAAAAACAAAAGAAATTCTATCTAATAATTAACAAAAATTTCAGGAAAAATGAATTCGTTGTTCAGTCTGGTTGAGACACTTGCTGCACTTGTATTCGATCCTTCGTACTCTGCAATGTATGCGAAGACTGTATCCCTCTTTGCTGGGACTGTGTATTTGTTTAGTGGATTCATGGCATTACCGGCTTTTGGTATATTGGTGTAAGTTAATGATTTAAATTAGGATTTGTTTTTGTTTTTTTAGGTTTATTACGGTAGGCAGAGATAACTAAGTGTAAAGATACTCCGTTCTACATTTTTTAATTGGATAGCGAAACTCAACGCCACTCATTGTCGCAGCAAAGAAGAGAAACGAAAATTTTTTAAACTCTTACAGTGAGAATAGAATTCGCAATCATTGCGTTTACAATCAGACGTCCCACTGCGCCACAATTCATGTGATTAATTTTATAAATAAATTATTTTATAATAAAACATTCAGTTCACTTAGTAATTGGTCTCAGAGATTTATGAATTGTGTTGTACAAAAGAAACCAAAACACGCGTGAGTCGGGCTCGCCCACCGAGAGTTCCGTACAAAAATTGGAAGTCTCGAGCTTTCTCTAAAAACCAAGCTTAGCTCAGTTAGAGCCCTTTCATCCGGTATCCCAATTGAACTAGCGGCTTTGATATTAGTTCGATTCGATGATGACGCAGTTCCATCTGGTTAGAGAAAGCCAGCCTCGCAGTGCCTACCCTTTTTCAAAAAAATTAAGAACAGTCTGATTTAACTCTTTCCTTATGAAGAATTGAACTTCATAAAATAAATAGTATTAGTCAACAATGAAATCTTGAAATCATAAGAACTCGTGCGTCTTGAAAACCGTTCAAGCCCGCTGACCAATAAGTCATAGATTCCAAGAAATGCAGGTTCACATCCCATTACGTTTAAACTTCTAACCCCGGATAAAAACAGAGAGGTTTGACGTATATGTGAATGTATATATATGTATGTCTGTCGGTGGCATCGTAGCTACCAAACGGCTGAACCCATTTTGATGGAAATTATATATTTTTTTTGTGTAAAAGATGATTTAATCGAAAATAATGTTCTCAGCCACTTTTAAAAAACATATGTTCAGTCATTTAAAAATTATTAGCTCTTTTCTAGTTGTTTGTCGTTTTTTTCTCCCTAGTAGAATGGAATGGAATGGAATCACAGTAAAAAGTCTTAAGAATAATATTGTGTTAACATTCATAATACAATGTACTTACTACAAATAAAAATATTCTTCAAAAGAGTTATAAATATATTTAGAAACTTTCCGCTCCCAGGTGGCTATTTACACAGCATCGTAGTGAGACAAAACTTAGAAAACAAGAAGCGATGAAGCAAATAGTTGTGTCTGGCGAGACAATGGAGACTGTACAATGACATAATTTAATATAGACTTACAATACGTGTTGTATGTGGAGAATAAAATGTTAAAGAATTTCTCGTTTTTTTTTTATTTGTAAATATATTTATTTTTCTATATTTATTTAAATTTATATTTTCATTTGTTCGCTCTGGGGTCGAGGCAGAGCGCGGCGTTGAGTTCCGCCACTCAAAACGCAATGCCTCAAGAATACGGCGGAATACGGAGAACGGGGTGTCTTCACACTATATTCCCTCTGCCTACCTTGCTGTGTGCGTGATATAGAGTGAAATTGTTTTTTTTAAGTTTAATTTTATCACTCTAGTTACGAGGCAAAGCGCGGCGTTGAGTTCGGCCACGTTCAGATTCGGCGAAAAATGGGGAACTGAGGTGTCTTAACACCAGGTTTCCAGGTTCTCTCTGCATACCTACCCTGCTATATGTGGGACGCAGCGTGAAGCTAAACAATAGGCAAATGGAATAGCGTATGAATAAATAAATCATAATAATAATAATATACTTTATTGTACACCACACGATAGTTACGAGTTAGATTTCCTCTTGAAGGAATTAATTATTTTTCTTGCCTTGCTCTGGTAATAAGACAAAGCCCGATGTTGAGTCCCACCACTCAACACACAATTTCTCCAAATTTGGGCGGAAAGTGGTGAATACAATGTCTTAACACTAGCTTTCACCATTATGATCATATCCTCTTTCTAGCACCAAGTACTCACGTTGTCTTCACAGGTTATCTTCTTATGACTTTTCTACTTTGTTATTGATTTTCTTATTGGGTTTTAGTGGTGAATGAAGTTAAATAGTTTAAAAATAAAAATCACACTTACACACATCACTTCCTGGGCTTCGTGTTCAACAAGTAAAATGTTGTATTTTTAATATGCTTTTCAGCTTCACCTTCGCTCCAGAAGGAAACCTAGTATTAAGACACTACGTTCCGTTCTTTCCGCCGAATTTTCGAGGCAAAAATTCCGCCACTTAACACGTAATTGAGTGGCGGAATTTTACTTTAGAGGGAAATTAGGGAATGGTAGTGGTAGTCTTAATGAGAACGGACTCTCTTAAAATTAGGTACCCTCTGTCTACCCTGCTATTTCCACATAGAACAATTTATGAAAATTTAAAATTATTTAAACTTGAAAATGCTTATTAGAAAATAAAACTATTACCAATAATTCCCTATTTTTTATCTTCGCTCTGTATCCCTAGCGGGATAGTCAGAGAGAACGAAGTGAACTCTCCGTCCTGCACTTTTCGCCTTTCCGGACATAGTGTGTTGGGTGCAGTCGTTTGCAGCACTCAAGAGGGCACGATGGAAGGCTTACCCGCAACGAACACTCGCAGTGTTCGATCCGGGTAAGCCTTCCATCGTGGACACCCGCGGGTTCTAAAAATATTTAAGGCGATAAGTCGATCGAATCGTAATCGATAAATACATTAAAAAATCTTTTCTTTTTCGAAACATAAGCTGATATTCAACACAGGTACTTCAATTAATTAAAGGCACTTAATTCTTATATTTTCCAAAAAAAAATACATGATACGATAAACACATTATCGACACCATCTGTATAGTTAGTATGACATTCAATACACAATTTGCAGAAAAGAGCGATTTATAATTAACCTTTCACATATATAAGCCTATTATTTTTAGAAACAATATATATTAAGACTGACTGACAGATTATTTTTAGAAACAATATATATTGATACAGACTGGGGAAACGAACTGACAGTCCACCTCCATCCCGTTGCGGCACGTTTACAATATAATGTTTTATATCATATAAAACAAATCAAAATCCTAGGTTTTTGACTTGTTTTTATTCGTCTGGACAAGTTTGATCACTTAAAACTGACATTGAGTTGTCACAACTATTTTTAAAGATATTAGGCTTTATCTAACTTTAGGACCACAAAGGACAGGATTGATAAAGGAAATTGGTTAAGTAAGTAATTGCCCTAGAGGATATAGAAAGTTTATGCGATTTTATGTTTTATGGCATTGAAAACAACGTGGAAAATAGTGAATCATTAGATACTCATACTACATCATCATATCCTTGTCTATAAATATATATTGTAAGCCTTATTGCCCTGTAATAAAGCATATATTAGTGCTAAACATGTTATTATTTTTGTTGTGGATTATACAGACTCTTGGACGGTTGTCGGATTGTTTACGCGTCTAAACATTCACGTATCGACTGTTAAAGTCTTAACTTGAAATTTAATAATTTTCTTTGTATTAAAACTGAGTCTAAATTATTGAAAGTGCAAGTGAAATAATTCAAGAATTAACCACAATCAACCATCAACTGGTTTGCTTCTAGATTTTAATTTTTAAATAATGAAATTATTAAATAATAATTTTTTATTATAATAATTTAAATCAATTTTTCAATTTAAAATAATGTATACTAAAATAGCGATAAATAATGGATGGATCAATTTTAGAAAGTTATTTCAAAATTGCTAGTTGATAAAAGAGCTATTTAATACAACTGTTTTATTGAATTTTCGAAATCTTTAATTTTACAATGTTTTGTTGTTTACTAACATATTGGCTATTTTTTATCCCATAAAGCAATTTTGATCCTGGAATTCTCGCGAGATCAGAATTTACACGGGAAAAAACCGCGTTTGCCGTGATCGCATACTAATCGCGTACCTAAACAGATATGAACTAAATTTCTAAAAGACTTAAATTATGATTGCATAACCGTATAAATATACATATGATTCTTTTTTTTATTTATTATTATTATTTTAATTAAATAATTCTAAATAAACATTAGCATAGTTCGAGCGCACAAAGTTGCGCGCGGGCTGGTGGTTATAAATATTTTTAGTATTCCGCACCTTAAATAAAAAAAACCTACCCCATACAGGCTCATTTTTTGTTAGTCTTTATCTGATTGTATGTCCATCTGTCAAGATTGTAAGGCATATCTCAAAGTCCCGTGAAGGTATCCAGCTGCAATCAGTATCAATTATCCTTGCCTACGATCCTTACCGGCACAGTAAAAATTTAACTTCTAAGTTAACGGAATTACAAAATACAAAACTGCATAAACGTATGCAGTTTTTGTATAAAATCCGCCACGTAATCAATAACTACTACTTTGGTCATACAATTATGAAATCTGACAATACATGACGACTTACATTATGAACAATACAAGCAAAGAAAAAAATCCAAGAAAATGGTCATTTATATCATAACTACTAATCAATAACTACTACTTTGGACATACAATTATAAAATCTGACAATACATGACGACTTACATTATAAACAATACAAGCAAAGAAAAAAATCCAAGAAAATGGTCATCTATATCATCGAAAAAATATGAGAGACTTGCACTTTATTCCATTTAAATTAGTACATACATCCGAATATTTAAATTTATCAAATTTTACAAGTCACGTTGACCTCCTTTTTTATATTATGACTAATTTAATGTATTTACGAAGTTACATAAAAATGAGTTAATCTACCAAAACATCATAACATGTTAGTAATCGTTGCTTATAAGATCTCAAATTTATGTATCCATTGTAATGTCATCTTCACCATCGTCTTTCAATTTGGACATCGCCTTCTGTAGGGATTTTTTATTACAGAAATTTTCCTCATAATTATGTCAAATCACATTTAATGTACACTTAGATATTTTAAAGTTAAGATATACGAGTTTGTGTTCCGTGTATATCTAAACCAGTGGCAGATCGATCGATTTGTTAATCCTATAGTTGTATATACTAGTATATTAATATTTCTAAGAACCAGTTTTTATATATTAAGTAATTTTATTTTTATTAATTCTTCGTTCTGAGAGTGACTTAGCATTAACAAGACATTATAAGAACACAAAATAGTAATTTAAATATATAATTCATATATATATTTTGCTTCTTTTGATTGATTATATACGAATTTTCCTGACATTTTAGAATTTTAGAAATTTTCAGAGAAAATAAAGTTGTTAAACGTTATAATATTTTCTGTTTTCCGCTTCATTTTTAAATATAAGTTCAATTGCACCTTGGTTTCATTTAACTAAAAAAAACTTTTTGTCTCCTCGCCTAGTCAGTCTCCAAAAATATTCTACTTAAAGCCGTATCTAGGGATCAGCATAGCTTAAACGTTTCAAATAACTGCCAGAATCGCGATCCTCTGGAAAACAAGGTCAAGTTTTCCTTGAAGTCATCGGCAGAATGAAACTGTATTTCACGCCAAAACACCGATTGGCCCGGTATAGAAGCCAGGTTTGGAGTACCCTCGCTGTACGTTCATCTACCGTAACGTATCTACTCATGTATGGAATTCCCTACTTGCGACAGTGTGTCCTTAAATCCCAGCTTTGCACTTGTACTCTTTCTGTTGTTATTACACGAGTTTGATGTTACACAAGTGGCATTAAAAAAAGGTCATGAATAAAAAAAATATAAAATAGGAAGTGCAAACATCAAATGCATCATTTCGGCATCTAGCTATATAATTTATTTTTATTTTTGTAAACTCTGTTTACAAAAAATCGTGTAGTTTTGTAATCATTTACAATTTGACAATTTACATTATTTATATTAACAATGTAGATAATGATAAAATATCACGTACAAGCTAAATAATTTTTCCGATGGGTGAGTACAAAGAGCTGAACTCTGTTTTTAGGGTTCCATAGGTAAATGGTAAATGCCTTCGTCGTGTCTGCTGTTCATCTGTATGGAATAGCCATGTTATTCCGTTTAATAAGGTAATTAGCTCAATATAAATATTCCTTACTCTATGATTGCTTCTATTAAACCCATCGTGGGCGAGTCTGACTCGTTATAGGTCCGTTTTTAGTATTCACGCATTTACCGCAATCAAGCAAATGCGCCAAAATGATGTTAATTAACGATTCCATGATAGATATTAATATATCTATCATAATTGATACAATGTTTATTTTTTATTTTAAACGAGTATTTTTTGAGATCAGTGCAGCGGAATAAACTGGAACTTAATTCCATAATATAAGGATAGTTGTATACTAAGATATACTTCTAATTACTATATACTATATTAATTAGATATAAAACCGTGGTAAATTGTAGAGGCCGTCGTATGGCCATGAATCAGGGTCAGAAGTGGGTGATGGTTGTAGTTTCGGCAAATTTGGATAAAATCATTTTCCGCAGGAAAATGTCATGGGTTTCACCTCCTAACTCAACGCTTTAAAACTAGTTCGAGAGTAAAGATTTTTTTAGGCTTTATTATGCGTATTTGCACATAGCAGGTTAAACACAGGGATTTAATTTGTAAAACATAATTTGTAAAATAACATGATTTAATGGTTAAACAAGTTATTTAAAAAAATATCTTTATTTTATTTCAATTCCCTGCATAAAAACATTTGCGTTGTATCATATTAAGTTACCTGCCGCATTATCTGATCTGAGAACCGTTCTCCCGTTTATATTTAAAGAAAAAGTAAATAGCGTAAAATAAGATTTATATTCAAATATCTATAATATTTTATGGCATAAATGTAAAGTTTTGTACGCAATGGCTGTGGGATCAATTCTTGCCTGTGTTTATAAATGTTATACTCATAAACAGTGGGATACATTTCTGTCTAAGACGCGACTCGAGATGTAGCTTACAGCTATAAAAATCCTTATCTACGATTAGACCAAATACTGCATTAGGTCCCTTAGAGTATCTAATTCCTAGGGTCTTTTCACCTATTTTAATGGGATACTTTTAATTAAAAAAAAATAGAAAATACTTTCTCTTACTTGTATGTAGTAACTATTAAATGCTTTCAGTACGATTAAAACGTTAATCAGCGTTGATCCACTTTTACAAATATTATCTATCTTTTCCTAAGTGTACATTAAATGCGATAGAAAATTGAAGTGTTCTCATATTTATAGCTATATAACCAAATCGCTAAAAGGATTAACTAGAATAAATATATTTTTTATTTTCTGAGGTATATATATTTCTTTTATTTTTCATAAGAATATTGAAGTGTGGCGCAGTCACACAAAGTGTGACTGTAAAACCGACTGGTTATGGGTTTGATCCCCACTCGAGGAGATGAAATATTTAC
>DWAN01001903.1:0-16410 GCA_018230445.1 Heliconius hewitsoni
ATATATATATATATATATATATATATATATATATATATATATATATATTTGTTCTAGAATAAGACTATACAAACAATGATAACTAATTTCTATTAAGTGATGATAGTATTTTAATATTATCTATTAATAATGATTGAAAAAAGAGCATTCTATGTATTATAAAATAAATAGACGATACAAACTTATTTACTATAGAATATTTAAATTAATTATTAATAGGTAAGTACCTTAGTAAAAGGTCCAGCAAATCTCCACAGCCCACCAAACCCACAACTCTGCATGTAATGTAATTGTTGTTGACTGGCGTCCTCTGATGCTATCATGTTCTGAAAAACAACATTTTTTTTATTTATTTTTTTGCTTCACGCTGTATCTCGCACATAGCAAGGTTTGTAGAGGGATCTTGAGTGTTAAGACACACTGTTCCTATTAAAACACTTCCGTGTCTCACTTTTCGCCGAGTTTTCGAAGACTTGCGCGTTAAACACAATACTATACGGGTATGAAACACTCAGCCTTTCTTATTCTACTCCCATGCATATAAAATACACAGGATGGAAGCGTCAGCGCTCCTTTTAAGGGAACAGCATATAGGGTAAAATATTTCAAACCCATACCTAAAGTAATTAACCAAGATACCTCAAAAGTTTAGACGTTGGATTTTTTTTCATTTGTTTTAATTGTATTAAGTTTTTATAGAGTAGTTAAAACTGTGGTTTCATTTAAAGTGGTGATTACAAAAACCCTCTGTTTAGTCATGTATAAACCTACCTGTATAATACTCTGTACAGCGCTCAATATGACTTGATCGTGGCAATGCATTAACACGTGGTTTATTTTCATGTCGAGAAGACTGTGACTGTAGAAGAAATCTTATGTTACAAATAATGACGCATAAACTATATACAGGTTTTATCTTAATTTATTAAACATTTTTTTAGCTTTACGCGGCATCCCGCATTCAATATCAATGTATGAAATTTATTAACACAAAATATTTTACTGGCACCGTAGCATTTTAACCAACTTGTTGTTTGTATATATTACTTACATGACTGGAAAAACTTTTGGAAAAACTACGGAACCCTCAGCCAAATATTGATATAATATTCTTATTTCATCTTCATCTGAAAATGTTAAAATTATTATACATAAAGTAAACAGTAATAGAAACAATATATAACTATAATTTTACAATATTTTTTAAACATAAGTGTAATCCACACATCGATAAGGTACAATTTTTTTTATCGAAAACTTAATTAAAAAATCGATTTATAAAGCTTATACACAATAGGAACGTAAGAATCCGATTAACGTTTGAAAAAAGTAGCTTAACGTTTTACCGGAGCGTCAGCAAAGAGGACGTAGTATTAAGACACTTCATTTGGCACGTACCACTCTCCATTTCAGAGACATTTCATGTTATATGGTGGAATACAAAGCCGTTACTCATACTTTAACTCGTCATCAACTTCTCCTTATTAAATATCTTACATTAAAAAGTGACCATATCAAACAGCATGTTATTGTTATAGTAAAACTTACCGGTAGTATATTTAACTAAAGTAGCCAAAACTGTTAATACAAGGGCCTGAGTTGTGAAATCGTTGAGAACTGACGGATCTAGGAGAGAATTACATTCTGGACTATTTGCTTCTTTGTCTTGTGATGCTTGCTGAAAAAATTAAAAAATGATAGTTGTGCTTATTTTTTTTAATGCACCGTAGTTATGGGTACTAAGTACATTATTGAATTATTAAAGTGGAATGACTAAATTCTACACGATTCTTTTTATTTTATTTAACTACAAATACCGAGGAAAAAATAAAGTTACAATAAAAAGAGAAACTTATTCATACAGAAAATATTGTACAAATTAATTAAAAAAAAACTACTTACTTTATTAGTAGTATCTGGATATTCGCTATCTGTGGATTTAGTGGAGGACGGTCGCTCCGTGTCATCCGTACTGCCTGGAGATCCGCGGCCGTCGTCGTCTACAACCTACAAATAATAATTATAATCTTAGCTAAAATAAATTTGTATTTTTTTATAAAAACATCTTTAATTAATCTTTGTGGCCGAAATATTGGCAAATTACATCTTACTGTACTGCAACTATAATGACCTAAAAAAAAGCAAATTTTAATTGTAATGCAAAATGACTTTTTGGTTTTATGTAATATTTCTTTAGCAGATGCGGCAATTCTGATATGATATTTACTTACCACCAGGTATAGATAAGTATATCACTATATTATAAAAAACAGGAATATTTTAAAATATACTTTCGTATTGAATCAAGTATTTTCTACAACAACTGTATCTCTAAAACAAATTAACAGCTGCTTTTTCTACAGGATCCCACTAAACATAACAAAAAAATAAGTAATTAAATATAATGTATACTTACATCTAACCCACTATCGACATCCAGTTCTCTCGCCGCGTCCCCCGCAGCGCCATGCTGTACACTGTGCGCTCGCCCTTCACTGTCCTGTGTATACATGTATATGTGTACATGTGTAGATATGTACATGTGTGGTGGTAGTGCGGATCCGATATTGTGGATTTTTTTATATAGGTGTTATATTGTCATTTTGTGTATCGACGTCAGAGCCGTAATGGTGGAAATACATCACAATAGATAAGCCATAAAAAATATCTTATTTTTTTTTATAAATGACAAAAACACTTAATTCTAATTATTACTAAGTGACGTCGATACAATAGTCATCGTGATATTTGCAAATTGTGTTGTTCAGAATTAGGCAAATGTGAAAGCAAAGTGTTGTTTAATTTATATGGTTTAAAGTTGATTTAAATTAAATTAATATAAATATATATTGATAAAATGAATATTTTCTTTTATTAATTAATATAATTTATTTATATCCAAACACTACATGGTAGATTTAAATACAAAAAGTAACCATTATTTAGTATGAGGTAATGACGATTAAACCTATGATTTCACTTACCCGTATATAACAGTAAGGAAACAAAAAAATACTCAATTCTCATATCTTTGAGATGATTTAAAAAATATTTTTTTGATAATTGTGTTCGAATAGAGGCGAAAATTTTTATACTGACAAAAATAACTTTATTTTTATGTATTTGCATAATGCTATTTCACTTTAACTAAAAATGTATTTGTAAGTGTTGGACCCGCACTTTTTCTTTTCTTTTTCAAATCTAGGGAAATCGATTAGCAGGGAACCTTATTGGTTTAATAAGGATTTCTTTAAGTTAGGATTATTTCCTTGGGGTACAAGCATCCTAAAAAAATGGGAAGTCCAATGGGTTTTAAAAAAACAAGCAAAGCTAGAGCAAAGTAATGCAATATACATACTGTTAACATATTATGTTACCGATTTAAGAATTTTATTTGTATTATTATTTTTTTTATTTAAATATTTGTTTAATATATAATAAGTCATTATTAACCGCATCGCATATAATAAAATAAATAAATAAGAAAAAGAAAACAATTTTCACATAACTCATAACTCTTTTAGTTTTTTTTAAACTCTGTTAATTCCAATTTTCATAATAATTTTTCCACTAAATATATATTTTAATAATTTTATTAAATAAATAAAAATAAATCAGCTAAATAAAAAGGAACCTAGTGTTAAAACATTCCGTTCCCCACTTTCCGTCGAGTTCTGGAGGCATTGCGTGTTGTGTGGCGGAATTCAGCGCCGCGATTTGCCTCGACACAAGAGCGAAGAAATGAAAATGTAAATATTAATAAATATTTCTCTTCCTCGAGTGGGGATCGAACCTACAACCAGTCGACTTTACAGTCACACTTTGTGCCTCTGCGCCACGACTGGCCTCAAATATAATATAACAATTTTATATATATTTAATAAATAAATTCTTTACCCTTGGCGGTCCAATTGTATCTTTGGACGTGGGGACCGAGAACGAGCGTTGAGTCTTAAAACGCATTCTAGCTGACGTCTAAACATGCAGAAGCATAGGACATACATGCATATACATATGGAAAACGTGTATTTACGCAATATTCGTTATATTTAGTATACAAAATTATATAAAAACCCAAAAATGGTTAAAAAAACAACATTTAATTGATATACATCGAAAGTTAAAAGATATTTTACAGATTATATAGAATAATATATTTTAAATTATATATTGTTTACACATTTAGTAAATAACGAATACGCGTATATAGTAGATGTGAGATACAAACGAATACAAACGCAACACGATAAAGTCCATACAAGTTGCATGAAAGAACGTGATAGAATGATTAGTTGTAACTGGAAATAGAAGAAATGTTTTAGTTTCATTATGGTTACTGGAAGTCATTTAAATGTTTTTATTTTTATTGTTGAAAATATTTTTTTAATAAGAACTTGGCTGTTTTGTTACCCAACACCATATAAGGAGTGTTTTATTTTATGAAATACTTTTAAATAATAATTTATTTAAAGAGAAAAATATCAAAATTAAATTTGATAAAAATAAGGTTAAGTATCTCCCAAGAACCATACAAGGAAATAACAAACAAGTACAACAACATAATACGATACACCATCGTTCACTAACTAGACGAAAAATACTAACGTATAGCCAAATTAAAAATTGATTTTGGTGTTAGAAATAAAGGAAATTAAATCTTTAAAGCGAATTTAATTTTAAAAAATACTCATAGTTTTGGTATTATTAAAAAGGATTCTAATGTAGAATCTAGGATGTATAAGTTTTAATAGCACTTTGAGTTAAAATAAAAAAAATTATAAAAAGAAAACAAGAAAAGGCCTGAAATTAATTTTGTTTCTGTATAATTTGGCTGTACGTAATATGAGAAGATTTCACAGGAAATATTCAAATGGCCATACATTTCAATAACAGTGTCAAATCAACGCAACGAAGCCGCTCTTTTTACTGTATGCATATATTATTACGTAAATATCGATAATAAGCCAATTGCCTCAAATGGATAGGATATATTTGTATTATTTTCATTATGAAAAAAACTTTTAGATAAATGAAAACTAGTTCTAAACTAGACAGAATATAGTGTCATTGTGTTAAGTTTAGTAAAAAAACGTGACATATAAGAAAGGTACGAACCTGAGGTAAGTCTTTATGTAGGTACAGCGCAGTATATCATATAGCCTTCCATGATAAATCATTAATTGATTATGACTATGACATAATATGACAATTTTTTTTGACAGTAATGCCGTTAACCAAACAAACTCTTCCATTACAATATAAGTACAGAATGTACAAACGTGGATATAGATATATTTCTCTATAAATGTATAAGAAATATTGACATTAAATAGCTGCGAAACTATGGCCCGTATTTATAAATCGCTCTCTAGTCTGAGATTGATTTTGAGATGCCGTTTACATTCATAGATATTCATTTTATGAATGAAAACGGCATCTATAAGAAATATAATATTGTAAAATATCATAAAGTGTTGAAAATTATTATAAAGTACGAACTTATTGAATGAAAAGAGAATATATAAAAGTTAATGTAGAATTAGAATAACGAACAGCCTGTATCTATCATAAAAATATATTATCCATGGGAAACAATGCTTTAAATTTATTCTATATATTATCTGATCTGAATACAAAATATATCCTTTCCGAATTTTTTTCTCAATCCGAACTAAATATATATTAAATAACCAATTTTCACAGAAATATAAAAAAAAATAATTATAACTCAATGTATGTCATTGTCCAAACATAGTATTCAGTGAATATACATTTCTATAAAAAATAACTATTATTAAGTTAGTATTTTAGTAAAACTATACATTAATTTTTAGTTCCTGAATTCTTATTTTTATTTACTTCACGCTTTGTCACGCAATGTAGGCAGAGGGAACATGGGAACATGTGTTTAAACATTTCGTTTCCCTAATAATAAAAAAAAATCTTTTTTCTATAGTTTGACAAAACTTTAGACTTTTGACGTACATAAGTTATATTATCAAACACATATATACAGTACGGTCAAAGAGTCTTGGCCGGCCCGAAGGTAGATTTACTGAAGAATTGCGCATTGTTTACTCAAGAAGTTATAAACAGAAGTATGAAAAATCGTGAAACGCAGCCATTTATAGCTAAATTTAGGGCGGCCACGATTCGCCAACCGTACTATACATGTTTATGTATATGTGTATGTAAATTAATATATATAAAAATTGTACATTACCTGATGTGCTATATTTATTAAATGTGGACTGTGGCCGCCGCTGCTCGATTGTTGGAGTGTTGGTGATTTTCCTATATATAAAGTTTTAACTTTTTACTTATATGTAAGACTAGATAAGGTCTTTGTTCTGATGGTGAGAATTTATTCGATGCTAGCGGCCCACTCGCGCCTTTGCCCGCATACCATCTATATTACTTTAATTATGCTGCATTTGCGAAAAGATTGATATATTCAATCATGAACAACTTGTTTTCATAATTCTGAGAGAATGCAAGCACTATGTGGCTTGTATATATTGTGTGTTTGAGAGGATGAATTTGACGGCCTTTGCGGCCGTAAACAGAGCCTTCAATAATTTAAATTTTATATATTTGAGGCATGATGCCAGTCGTGGCGCAGGGGCACAAGCGTGTGACTGCAACGGTTGTGGATTCGATTCCCACTCGGGGGAATTACATATTTACTGTTTTTGTTTTCCTCGATCTGGTAACAAAGCAATTTAATGCCACGCATTAAGTTCCACAACTCAACAGGTAGTGCCTGGAGAATGCAGAGGAAAGTGGGGAATGGTAGTGTCTTAACGGGAACAGAGTGTCTTAACACCGAGTTCCCAGGTTCCCTCTGCCTATTCTGCTATGTGCGGAATACAGCGTGAATCTAAAAATCTTATGTATTCTAATAAAAGACTTACACATGAAACAACAAAAATATAAAACAAATAATCTTTCGTAAACTAAAAAACAAAGAAAATATATTTTATAAAAAATATTTGTTACCTCCATGAGCCGATGACAAAGCGGCTTGATCCAGGACATCCCAGGACTTCTGTCGTCTCCCTTGACAGGAGGCGTGCGACGACTGAGGGTGGATCAGCATTGACGACTGAGCGGAAACATTATATTATTCTGGGGAACACAGTGGTGAGGCCGTTGTGGTGCAGGGGCATTGTTGCGGGTTTGATTCCCACTCAGGGGAATGAGATAAGTAATATTATCTTTCCTTGTAACGTTTCTGGTAACGAGGCAAAGGGCGGCGTTGAGTTCCGTCATTGAATATGCAATGCCTCAAGAATTTGCCGCAAAATGGGAAATAGAATATATTAATGGGTAACGGAGTGTCTTAATACCAGGTCCCCTGGATTCTGCCTACCCCGCTATGTGCGGGATTAAGATTAAGGCAAAACATGTAAAACATGCTGTCACAAAGATATAATAAATTTTCTTTTTTATAGTACAATTATATAAAAATAAAATTCACCTGTTGATGTTCCACGGCTGGACAGTAGTGATCACAGTTGTCCGGCAGCCATTTTGGTAAGGAGTGTTTCACATTGCACCTTGACCGAACTTCTTCGCTCACACACACTAATGCTATGGGAAAAAAAATAATTAAAGCATTAGTATAAATTTACAAAAAAGAATAATTTATGAATTTATGTCAGTGTTAACATAACTATGAAAAAATTAATAACTGAGTCGACTGGACTCAGGGGTACAAAAGGTGACTGTAAAATTGACTGGATGTGGGTTCGATCCCCACTCGAAGAAATAAAATATTTATTGACATTTATATTTTCATTTCTTCGCTCTGATGTCGAGGCAAAGCGTGGCGTTGAGTTCCGCCACTCAACATGCAATACCTTTAGAACTTGGCGGAAAGTGGAGAACGGAGTGTCTTAACACTAGATTCTCTCTGCCTACCCTGCTGTGCGCGGGATACAGCGTGAAGTTCATTTAATTTAATGAATTAATAAAAGTTTTGAATGTATATATGTCTGTCAGCAAGTAACAAGTCACTCGTTGCGTAAGTGTAATACGTAAGTGGCCGACGAGTTGTGGCCGCCTTGAAGTTAGCTGTAGATGTCAGCATGCAGATTAAATTTTAGGAATTTTATTTTTCATTATTTTCTTTCCAAGTGAAGGTTGCGCAAAAAAAAGTTCAGAAAGCTCAACTTCAAGGCAATGACTCATCAACTGTACGGTATGTGTCTGTGAATACGTGAGCAACTTCTGTCATGATATATATGGGTGTATCTCTAAGCTAGCTCGACAAGAAAAGGCGGTAGTAGAGGACAAGTGGAGAACGGACTATCTCTTTTACTAGATTTTTTAATATCCGCTGATACATTCAAATATGTAACATATAAGTTGTGAATAAAATATTAATTCGTCATTTCAACCACTACTATTAGGTGGTTTAGCTACCGGTGAGGTAGGCGACGGTGCGCGTGGTGAGCTGGAACTTGTCGCGGGCGGGGCGCGCGGCCAGCGCCAGCAGCGCGGCCAGCACGCGGCACGCGCGCGCCACGGTGCCGGCCGCGGGGTGCCGGAAGCCCTTGACGAGGTGCCCCACCAGCGCGAAGTGGAAGTTCGAGCGGAAACTGACAACACGGTACATCCATCTGCATGAGCTTTACGAGAAACGCAGAAAACGTTATGTATTTTTTTGCAAACCACTTTTTATATTGAGGCCTTCGTGGAGCAGCGGTAGCCTGATTGCAAACAGGACGGCTGTAGGTTCAATTCCAATTCAATTTCGATTATTTATTTAATATTTTCATTTCCTCGCTCTGATATTGATGTCATATTTCATTTTATTTACTTTAGTAGCAAGCTTACCTTAAACCGACAGCGTGATCTAATTGTTTGAAGTGCCATTCCAATGGTTCCCTAGTTTCCATTAGTACTTGTTCCAGCGTCTGAAATGTGAAATGTGTTTATAATGTAAACAAATTAAATAAATCCTAACGCAACATTGAAATATAAATAGTAAAAAACCCAAAACAATAAGCTAAAGATCATGGATGTAGGAATAGGAGGGGCCGGATGGTCCGTGCCCGCCCCTGAATAGTCTGACACCCCACCCCGAAAGTTTCACAAAAATTTACTCCCAAATATTTAAAAAAATCTACAGGAACACATATGTAGCTAAATTACAGGTTAAAACAAAGTTTAAAGATTTTTCCGAAACTTACCCTATTATCGAAAGCACCTTGCGAATCCAAAGTATGTAAATTCTGTTCCATCAAAGCCAATCCCGCCGCGTACAATGTGGGGTCATCTAGTTGTAGCACTGATAGTGCTACCCAGAATAACGCTTTGTGGATTGGCGATTCCTTTAAGAGAAGAGAAAAGTACATAAATATTTAGGTGCTCTTAAGACAACGAATTTCATTGAATTGTTAAATAAAAATGAGTTTTTAAAATGACACCGAATCATATGATTCGGTGTCATTTTTGACTAATATTTTATAAAAGTAAGGATATCCTTACTTTTATAAAATATTAGTCAATTCATACATATTACATGAGGTGTGATACCATAGGAACATATCGTTTAATGAAACAGAACTAGCTTAACTTTATTTATTAACAGTTTTTTAAAACATAAAATAAATAGTAATAAACCACAATAAAAAAAATATTACCAATATGACGAAACAATTCTAACATAATTCGGAATTTACTCTGAATATAATATAAACCACTTACCGGATGCAAAAGTGGCTGTAATCTCGTCAGGCACATGATTATTGCTTCCAAGAGAGCCAAATCATTGAACGATTCTAAAGCTTTTACTAGAATCCGTAACAATTGTTTCATATCGCCATCTGTTACGTTCTTACCTGAACATAAAGGGAAAAAAATACATACCTGATAAATTAGATACCACTCAATACGCATATTTTGATAATTGTTTAAAAAGTGAGAAACGAAATGTCATGACACTGTCCACTCTGCTAAAAAAATATTTGAATTGTATTGAAATTTTAATATATTTTTCATTAACTTTATTTTTAAAATGATATAATAAATCGATTCTTACTTATGCATCCAAAGACAATAAGGGCACGAGGTTGTAACGCTGGGTTAAAGCAGAATGCGAAACTTTTAGCTAAAGATGTCCTAAAACAAATAAAACAGTATATATAAAAGATGAAAAAGGGTCTGAGTTTAAAATCTCAATGTTAAGGCTGTTCTGGAGTTAATTACAAATTAAAGCAAACAGTCACTGAAAGTGTAATTAAAACGAAAAATTTTAATTAATAAATAATTAAAAATAATTAAAACGGAAAATTTTAATAATACAATTTTATTAAAAAAAAGTAATAATTTGAAAACAATCATTAAAAAAGTGTAAATAAATATTTTTAGTATTTAAAGCATAAGGAACAGGAAATTCAATAGTCGCTCGAGGAATTTACAAAAATAAACTGATTTGACAAGTCCAAATAAAATATTTGGACTTCCCCGTCGTTCGTAAAATAAATACAGTACGGTAACTCACCAAGTATTGAGCCAGTCGCAGTCAGGTATATCCCGCATACAGGCCTCCATGATCTCCAGCAGCGCGTCTGCTATGGTCTCCAGCGACTGTAGGGGGAGCCTCTCCCTATCTGATTGCGAGGACGTGCCCACTCCCACGCCCACCCCAACTCCTGCTGTGTTAGAGCCAGCACAGCTACTGCTGACTTCTGAGCAAGTGTAGGAGTGCTCTGAATACCTGAATGTTGTGGATACAAATCTTAATTGAAGGAATATGTTATCAATACTATCCTTTTTTTCTATTTCTGTCTGTTATGAGGTTTCCAAACTGTATATAACTTCTTTCTACCCTACAAGCGTGATACAGCGTATAGGTAAAAGAACGTATATTAACTCTCCTCTATGTTTACTTTGCAACGCGCTAAATAAAAATATAAATAATCCTTACCAATCTCCAGTATGTCGATTATAAGGGCTTCTAAATGCGGTGACGGCGGCCGATTTCACTTTAGAAATGCCAAACATTTGATAAAACTTTGGTAGCGCGAATTCATCAAGGGAGAGCATTAGGACGCGTTGTGTTTCCTCTGTAAATTGCAAGCATAGTATATAATTAAATCAATAGAATTATCTACCAATCAATCTATCAATTAATGATTGTGTTTACTTATCTATCAATCAATCGATTGATCTACATCAATTAATCAGTTGATAAACCAATTAGTGTTTTATTTAAAAAAAAAACTAATATTCAATTTATAATAATAAGATATACGAAGACGGCCATGTTTCAGGAATCATCGGGAATAGACATTTTATTTTTCCTTATAACTTGATTCCTCTCATTATTAAGTAGTAAGTACAGAAACTAATGAAAAATCACTCTATTCTCTACATTCTATATGTTATAAAAAATTGTTCGGGTAATCTGCCAGTAGCTCAGGACCTAATAAGTTTTATATTACATACACAAGTTTTATATATAAATAAATATTATTGTTTTCATTATATTATCATTTTCCCGCTCTTGTAATAAGACTAAGAGCGCCGTTAAGTTTCGCCACTAAATAAGCAAAGTTTTTTAAATTCGAGGATACGTGGGGTAATGAGTGTCTCAACACAGTTTCCTCTTAACCTACTATAAACAAGATATAACGTGAAACTAAAATAATCTTACCAGAAAAAGTCGGTGAATTACAAGTGCACAATGAATGTATAATATTGATGACCAGCCCGTGGGTCGCCGCGCGCATCGACACGGTGCCGGAGCACACCAGGAACGTCACCGTGTGGAACAGGTACGGCAGATGGCGGGCCACGTCGAGGCAGTTGTTGAATGAGAGCATTAGCTAAAACAATGTAGATAAATTTGGTATAATATTTTGTATCGTATGATATATTGGACACTTGTATAGCAAACACTGTAGACAATTAAACCGTTTATGTATATTTTAACATAGAGAAAAAAAATGGGATTTTACTTTTTTACGATTATCTATTAATAATATTAACATTTTCTATTATTAATATAACATAAAAGGATTTATCAATTTGGTTTCACGCTGCTATATATAAATCAATATATATTTTTTAAATAATAAAAAGATAAATAAAACATTATTTTATTCTTCTTTTCTATGCTTACCAAATATCTCGCTAATATAGCAATATCGTCCCACATCATGTGTTGCTCTAACATGGCCGTCGGTGAATGACAAGTTTTGTCAACCACCTAAAATTTGTCAAATAAATGTTTAATCTATATCTACACATAAAATGAAATAGTAACTTAAAATAGTAGCTCGGTGCTTGTATAGATAAATATAAGAGAAAAATCATTATTAAAATAATTAAAAAATATAATAGAAACAAAAACAATGATTGTTTCCTTTTTCAGTTTGTGTCTTTCAAATTTTTGGCATGTTTAAATATAAAAAAAATAATAAAACAGAAATAACAATAAATAATTATAGCACAAAGAAAAATAACAAAATTAAAATAACTTACAGTAGTCGGTGTAATAGGGCTCAGGATGTTATTAGGCAGTTTAGATAGAGCCTGTTGGAATATAATAAACACCCACTAAAATAAACGTATTTAAAATTAAAATAATAAGCAAAAAAATAATTAACAAAGTAAAACCAAATAAAATATACATAATGAAAAATATGTAGGTAGGTATAGCTATGTAGGTAAAGGTAACCTGGTGTTAAGATACTAGTTCCATCCAATTTTGTATTGGAGACATTGCGTGTGGACTGTCAGAACGCGTTTTTCTTGTTATCAAAGCAAGAGAAAGCAAATAATTCAGTCCCCCCAGGTAATTGAACCCACAATCACTATACAATGCATTCAGATTATGTTAAAAAAATTACCATAAGATAGTGGTGTATGTAAAGCTAAACTGTGTTAAATCAAATTTAAAAATATTTCGGGTCGAAACTAAACACTTTACAACTACAACGGGGAAATAAAAATCATTAAAATATAATAATTTCCTTAATTGTGCTTTGATCCCACAATTGTCGCGTGAATATATTATAAACATATTTTAATATAAGATACTCCTAAGTTTGTACTCACTCTACACATTCTGCCGATAACCTTCTTAGACACCAACTGTACGTTAGCGGAGGCAAGAGCCACCGCGGTATCCGCCATTATTTCAATCATTGGCGAACCGAGACCTACAAACACAATAAAAAGTCAAAAATAAATTAATAATCTTCTAGTAGTTGTTTTTCTAACTTCATACTTTATCACGACCATAGCAGGTAGGTACAGGGAACCTGGAACCTGGAGGCGTAGCGTGGTGAGTGGCGGAACTTTGGTAATGGCTTACGAAAGGAAGAAAATGAAAATATTAAACATTGCATTTAATAGAGTGGGAATAGCACCCACAATCTTTCGCATTTACAGTCGCACGTTTGTGCCCCTGCGCCACGACTGGCCTTAACCGTCGCGCAAAAGCAACCAATTTCAATAATTATGAAAACTTATAGCTCGGAAGAGAACTTGAGAAAGACGGGGATTTAAGACTACGCCATTTTCAAAAATTCAAAAAATTTCAAATAAAGTCACATGATAGTAATTCTGATACTGAAGAACTGATAAACAATACTCCTCTGTAAAACAATAGTTTTATCTGAACTATATAACAATACAACTGAAATAAAAATTATATAATTTCTCTAGCGTCTAGTGACTCACCTGACGTGACACTGCGCTGTATAAAGCTGTCTAACACCATATCAATGAGCTCGGGCACGTGTCCTATAGAGCCCCATATCTTGGCCTGGACGGAGGGATACATCTCCGTCTCCTCTATGGTCAGAGTGATCAGTTTCTCTAATATTTGTGCCACTTGCTTCTGACGGCGGGATTCGTCGGAGGGCTTGCAGAATCTGTAATGTTAAGTTAGTGTTTTTTTCTATATTTATATGAATGACAGCTTAATTATATTTTTTTATTAATAATAAATTAGTATATTTAGTTGTTAAAAACAAATATTTTTCATGCTATATCAAATCTATATAAAATATTATACAATACACATAATGAACCAACATTATGCACATACCTCACTAAGTTTGCCAACCATGGGGTCATATATTCTAGGCATAAATGTTTCAATTCTATTGTGGATCCTCGGAAACCCTGTGGAATAAACATAATAACAATAAATCAATTATAAAAAAAGAAACGACATATAAGAAAGAAAGAAAGAATGTAGTCACTTTTTGACTTTAAAAACCTTATTAAGTATTCTTTCAAATTCCTATGAAAAACATGTATTAAAAAAAAAGAAGATTTTAAATACGTTACGACGCAAATAACATAACTGAATCACTATGATATAAATATTTGGATCAATTTTGGATGAGAAATTATTACATTAAAGATAAAAGTTTTGCTATGCATCTTAACATATAATCTTCCCTCAGAACGCTATTCACTTCTTTTTCTCTTTAAAATATTAAAAATTACATTATATTGAACTTACTTGTATACACTCTTCTAAGAACTCTAATGTTAAGTGCGGCTCGTTGTGCGCTAGTTTCTCACTGACTGATTTTATGAAAATTGTGTTATTGGACGGTATGCATAGGCCTGGAAAAAAATGTGAGAAATTAAATACATGCTTTATATATATAGTGTGCAACGGAAGTGTTCCAATGGGACCATAGTGTCTTAATATTAGGATACTTAGTGTCTTAATATTAGGTTCCCAGGTTCCCTCTGCCTATCTTGCTATGTGAGGAATACAGCGTGAGGCTAAAAAACCACAATAATCTCACCAGAAGTCTCCAATAGTTGTCCTTCTATCTTTAGATGGAAAGTGGCAGTGAGAGCGCAGAGTTGGTTGTACGCAGCTGTGCGGAGAGTTGGGTCACAAGAGCCCAGGTTAAGGAGAGCCATGTTGAGAAGTGTCCCTGGTACGTCCTTTGGGCGTATCTTTTGGTGGACTGTTACTGAATCCTGAAGATGGAATATTAAACATAATTATTGCTTGTCTTTGGTGATTTCCAAATATACAGTAAAATTTTATATACACATATTTAGTGAAAATAGCAAAAAAAGTTTAAAAGAAATATACATGTCAATTTTGATGTCAATTAAATAGTAGTCGTTGACAGACAATAAAGAAAATCACGTATTCCAACCGACATGTCTGAAATGAACAGAAGTTTTGGACACTTTGGACAAAAAAAATGAATAAAATGCAACAAAAACAAAAGTTTCGTATGAAAACAACGGATATGAGCAACGTTCATGTAATTAAAATAAACAGATTAAGACTCTTAATTGTTCTATATGAAATGGATACACACCGGCTGACTCAATTCCCATCTATTGCGTATATGTATGATGGATTGTACGATGTTGTCACAGTCGTTGTGGATGAAGCTGAGGGGAGTGGCTTCATTTATTATTGAGAGAGAGAACTGGTTGTCGTCTACTAAACACACCTGAAATAGAAGAAATAAGAGAAAATAATAATATATTTTATATTTTACTTCACTATATAACTCTGAATTTAACAGGGTACGCAGAAGGAACCTAGTGTTAGGATTCCGTCCCCCACTTTCACCAAATTCTCGAGCATTTAGTGTTGAGTGGCGGAACGGAACGCTGCGGATTGTCTGATTACCGGTGCGACGATATTAAAATATTTAATTTTTCATTACTCTGAATGAAAATCGAAACCAAAACCCTCGCCTTTACAGTCACACGTGAATGTCCCTCTGCACCACGATGGCCTCAATTATATATACAGAAAATCTTTTATTTTTATAATATGTAATTACCTCATCTATCTCAGATGCGTAATACACGTCGTTCAACAAAACAGGTAAACCCAATACTTTTGTCTTCTCCACTGATGTTATTTGTAACGCTGTTGGTCCTACCTGTTAAGACAAAACACTTTAATGTTATAACTATAACACTTTAACAGTACAATACGGTTGGCGAGTCGTGGCCGTCCTCCGGATATTGTCCTCTGGAGAAAAATATTCAAAAGTAAGAAAGCCACACATCTAACTTCAGGGCGGTCACTACTCGTCGACCATACTGTGTAGAAAAAAATATGAACGAAAAAGATGACTTCTGTCTCAGTGTAGCGGTTGTTAAAACTTAATATCCTTTTGAAATAAAAAAAAAATACCACACAATATTAAATGTTTCATTCCTCCGATTACGAATCGAATCCACAACCGTTGCATTTATAGTCGCACGCTTGTGCCCCTTGACTGCCTACTTACCTTATTTAATTTGGCTTACTACACATATGTGTAAAACTATTTTTTTTTATTTATACCCTCTTATTTTTGAAAGTACTGCATACTTCTTTTTTTTTATGGAACAGGACAAGGCAAACGAGCGTTCGGGTCACCTGATGGTAAGTGATTACCGCCGCCC
>DWAN01001904.1:0-16406 GCA_018230445.1 Heliconius hewitsoni
ATATATATATATATATATATATATATATATATATATATATATATATATGCAAAGAGATTGCTTCAAATAGCTTGAATACATTTACAGGTAGAACCTTTATAAGATTAGCATATATTTCGTATTTCGTTTTAAATATGAAAAAGTAATGTTATGTGACTCAACCTATGTCCATATGTTATAAAGTATTCAATATACATTATTGGAAATTGAAATTACTTTGTTATTCTAAAACAATTTTTTATAAAATTATACTTTTGCTCAAATTTTAAAATTTTACTTTTGCTCAACCGAATAAAAAAACGATATTATTCACCTACAAGAACTCACCAATTCAACAAATATCTATCTAACTGTTTGATGGATATAGCCTTAACCAATAGTGAAATATATATATTCAAAATCCATTTTTTTTAATCATTTAATGTTTATTTGCTAGCCCCCCTGTCCCCTTCCCTTCCTTTCCCGCATTGCACGCTTCACATATACTGGCAGGCAAAACGTTTTTGTCCTTCTGTTCTGATTTTTTATACAATAAATACTATATAATTATCACTTGTGCTAAAAGTGATTTAATATCCCCATTTTTTGTTTATATATGTGAATGAATCGTAAAGTTTTAATATATTTATATATTTTTTTGTTTATGAATTTTTTTCGACTTATTTATCAAAGTTATCAAATTTGAAAAGTAAAAGCGAATAAAAAAAAACAATTTTAACATCATTGCAAATTCATAGCACGAACTATTAAATGGATATCACCTTAACCAATAGTTAAATATGTAGATATATTCCATATAGTAGTTTTTTGAATCGTTTAATGTTTATTTGCTCTACTCCTCCCTTTTCCCGCATTGCACGCTTCACATACACTAGCGGGTAAAACGTTTTTGTCATACTGTTTTGATTTTTTACAAACAATATTTTATATTACTTGTGCTATAGGTGATTTATTATCAGCTTTTTTGTTTGTATAGTTTAATGAATTGGAAAGTTTCGATGTATTTTTCTGTAAAGTCTGTTTTCAATTTATCTTATTAATTATACATCAAATGCAACATAGCGTTTGGTTGTAAACAAAGGAGAGAATGAATTATATTTATTCTATTAGGTAAAAAAACAAAGAGTGGTCTTGAGTTCCACCACTGAACGCCACACCTGGAAATTTAGGGAAAGCAGCATATAGATGGTCTTAACTCTAGCTGCCTTTTCCTACCCTTTTATTTACAAGATAAAATATTTCACAAATTAATTGGTTTTATTATACTAATTTTAACAAAATAAGTTTAATAAAACCATTTATATCTTCAGAAAAATTTTTTTAAGAAAAAGTAGTAAAGGTATAATAATATGTATATGGTACTTTAATCAATCTTTTGCCATTTTTTTTATTTTGAATGAATAATGACAAATTTTATCTGTTTTAAGTAAATATTTTTTATCATACTGATCGTATCCACTACTTCACTTATCAATATACGGAATCGCTATTGTTATAATTTACTAGCGGCCCACTCGCAGCTTCGCCCGCATACTAGCTTTAATATTTTTATTATACTGCATTTGCCAACAAATTAACATATTCAATCATGAACAACACTACGTGGCTGTATGATGGAACGCCATCGGCGGCAAGGGCGCCCCCCGCGGGACTCGAGTCTAGGCTTGCGGCCACAAACAGAGCTTTGAATTATTTTAATTTTATATTTTCTGGAAAAATTTACGTTCAAATTACATGCTATAAAAGCCTAAGCTTATCTTCATCAAATTTCCTTGATGATGAAATAACTTTCGCTGGTAAGTTTCAATATATATACATGTGAAATAAAAATCGATGAAATATCACCTTATAATTTTTTGTCACAACAGTGCTTTATTGTCACTTATTTAAAAGAAATATATGACTTCGCGTACTTTTTTTAAATTAATATAATTGAATCATTTTGTCATACAATGTATTGACATATAATTCTACTATATTATACTATTTTTGCAGCATACGCGCTTAAATCAATTCGATGGCGTTCCTTAGGCTACCTAAGACTTACACTGTAATGTTATACTCCTCCATTCCTGAAGAATGCAGATTTCATACAAAACAAAGAGAAAGTAAATCGGACCAGTAGATCCAGAGATCTTAGCGTTTAAATACACAAACAAAAAAACAAACTCTTCCGCTTTATTATTTTAGTATATATGAACTGATACAGAGATATTTTTCCCATCTATAAATGATAATAAGTGTGGAACGAAGTGTCTTAACACTATGTTCCCTCTGCCTATGATGTCTGTTACATGTGGGTTAGAGCGTGAAAATAGCAAGCAATAATAAATATAATTATTTTATAAGTAGGTACAATATAACACTTACGTATTTATTAAAAGTAAATTCCAAAATTCCAGGTCTAGAACGGGTGGCAGAGGAGTTGATGGGTCGCAGAAAATGGAAACAATACCAAGACGGTTTGATACATCGCACAGAGGACGCGCAGTCGAGCGACGACGACATCGCTGCCACCGACCCCCCTCCCGCGCTGAAGATCAAGACGATAGAGCAGATCAACGAAACGGACAAAACGGACAAATCGGGCAAAACGAATATTACGGGCAAAACGGAGATTCCGGACAAAGCGGAGAGAAGGGAGACGATACTAGAGAGCTTGATCAAGAGGCCAGCTACACAGCCCAAGGTGGAGGTCCAAGAGGAGCCCACGGACTGGAAACCAGCGGACAGATGCTATTTCTGCGTTGACGGCGAAGGCGATAGGGCGGCGGGCGGCGCGACGGTTAGTGACGCCTTTTTGTTATAAATTTATTACTTCCATAGATGATTATTTAGGGGTAATTAGTAATATTATTATCTTTTGAATTTAAATTGTGTATGTTTGGCTTATTACCTGTATAAAGTATAATACGGTGACTCAAGTGCTCCAGTGACTCCACTACTAGAGTGTAATGGTTCTAATAAAATATAATATAAGCACACAATGCGATTTTAAAAAATTAGTAACAGAAAAGTTTTACGAACAGCGTTGCCATAGCAAACCAATTAATTTTTTTTTACTATCGTTAAACATAACAAGTTAACTGTCACTTTGCCGGAAAGGAGAATAAAATAGTTAATTAATTGATTAAAAAACAGATAAATGCGTATAAAAATATTATATAAAATTAATAATGTATGTAGTGTAGGTAGACCTAAACTAGAATAGTGTAGGTCTACTTACACTATTTTTTTATATACCCTTTTTTATATTTTTATTTAAGACCTACACTATTTTTTTAAAACTTTTTTTATTTGTTCATTTTTTATTATTTAGAATAGGGATGATAGGGTAGAGTATGTCACTTATATTATTTTTATCGATTTCTATTTTTAAAAATCATAGTCTATTTTATTATACACTAAAATTAATTCGTTAATAGCTTAGGGTGGGCATAGATAACACTCCGTTTCCCACTTAGCTAGTCAGTCAGTCATAGACAAAATAGAAAAAAGTAAACTTCATTGAAGTCAGGTGCTTTGCATCGGTATACGGGAACCGGATTTATACTGATTACTGCCAGATGTTCCTTACAAAGACGTATGTATCTAGACATTCGAGTATCTTCTATATACTTAGGTGGGTATAGTAAGTACAGGTTCAATGTCCTGTTATGTAGCTTTCAAATATTAGTATAAATGATATATAATATTATATTTTTTATTTAGTTTTACATTAATATTTGTTACTTTTAAGTCAGTTAGTTACCAGATAGTTAGTATTTTTATTTTGGTAAGAAAAACCAGTTTTTTTAATCTGACGCTTTACTCTTAACGGAGTAGCCCGAAAGAACAGAGCTCCAGGCCAAGCTCTTTACAAACCTCTTTGGCCTCGTTTACTGTCACCTTCCTCTAGTATCATCGATAGTGTAATTATTCTTGAAGGTCAACCGATGTTTTCCCCAGCTTCTTTTATCATTCACTTTTATTTTTATCACTCTACCAGTGCGAGGAAATGAAAATAAGTGAGAATCAAACTCACAACTGGTCCCGTATACAATCACACGGTTTTGCCCAGGACTGGCCTCAAAAAAAAATTCTTTATAGGTATTCGTTCAATAGTCTTAAGTGTTACCTACTACAATATACCTATTTGCATATTATAGCATACAAACAAATATTTAACATCAGTTCTTCAGATGTGTGTACGTCATGCGATGACTCAAAATTCATTCTTGATCTTCGACACAGTCTATTATATATTTCTAGTCTTTAAATAATTCGTTATTTTGTTAGAAATTAATTTATAAATATGGAAAATCCCCAAGAATTAAAAAAAGGAAATATTTCGAAAAGCTTAGTCGCCTCCTTTTACATTAGACACGCTTGTAGTTTATAATGGCTAATACGTTATTTCGGTTTTTTGGAGAGTAACGGTACAAAAATTACTTTCTTAAGAAATCATATTACATTTTTTATATTCTTGGTTATACCCTTATATTATAGGGATTATATATATTATTAACAGTCCTATTGAATAATTCTATCCATAACTGAAAAAATTAAAGTGGGGAACGGTGTATCTTAACACTAACTTAGCGTTGCTGTTGGGTTATAATAAATAATATAAAGAACATATAAACATTGTATTTTTTTATTTAATTCAATTCTTTAAATAATAAAAACCTTGGATGGATAAAAAAATAAAAACTCAACTAGAAAATGGCATTATCTTTTCATTTCGTCTTTCTTAGTTGTCCTCTGTAAGATGCGTGAAGATAAAAAATATGATCACTCAGACACCATCAAAGTGCACTGGAGCAGTGCATAAATACTGTATACGTCATGATTCAAAATGATTTCATTTCCCCTCTTTGGTAAGACAAACCGCGGCGTTAGGTTCCGCCACCTTGGGCCCAACACTACTCAAAAACGTGCAGTAAACTACGAACATTACATTTTCTCTTATCTTTCTATATCCAAAAGATATGTTTAAATAAAAAAAAATTAAAACCATACTATTATAATTCTTTAATAAACAAAACCAAGTAATTTTACTATTGATCATATATTGAATCACCATGATGAGATCAGAGCAAGCTATTTTTTTTTAAAATACCACCTTAATCGCATAATGGTGCGAAGCTTGCATTTATTAGTCAAACCAAATCGATTTACAACGTGAAAAATAAATTATTCATTTGTTTTTCAAGGAAAACAACTAATCAAATTAATAACATTGTTAAATATGTTGAGTATTTTTTTAGTTTCACGAAGTATCCTGCTTATTGCTATAAGGTCAGAGGGAACCTAGTACTAAGATACGCCATTCTGAACGCATCGCTCAATTTTCGAGACTGAGGATTGAGTGACGGAACTTAACGCCGCCCTTTGTCTCGTTACCAGAGTGGGTAAACATAAAACCCCATTCATCTCCTTGTCAATTTTTATTTAGAATAAAACCCTGCATCGAATATAAATTTATAAATAAATTGTTACACAAAATATAACAAAAGAATCGCATAGATTTTATTTTAATAAAATATAAGAATAATATGATTAGGTATATTATTAATTTATATAATAATAAAAAAAAAATAACATATTACCACTAAAAATAAAGAACCCATAACTATATACGAAATAACAAAGAAAAATCACCGCCACTGTGCCACAGGCGTTCTAAAATTAATACTAAGTAATGTAATATAACAGGAGATCGACGTCGTAAATTCTCACGCGAACGAATTATTTTCTTTTAGAATGTCAAGGCATGATTGATTGTACCGCTATAGGAAACCGATTGTCTAGGAGTTTTTATGTGCCTTTAAAATTTTTAGATGGCAACCTATTTTGTTTTGTTTATACTAGTTTATGTATAGTCTTTTATTATTAGAAAACGTTGAAAATTATTATAAATATATGCTAGTTTTTTCTTAAGTCTTGCAATTTTCATGTTTTAGTATTAATTTAGGCTTGAAAATTTCTTTGTTTTTATTTTAATTTATACAAATTAATAATCTTTACTTTTTCTAAGCTTCACACGAGAGGTGGGCGGAGAAATACTTGTGTTGTGAACTTTTTCTCCACTTTCTGCCCATTTTAGTATACTATTTTGTATTACCTATAAAATACGGCGTAAAAATAGTATTGTGTGTATTTTTTATAACGATAATTATGAAATAGCGTTCATAGTTCATATTAGAGAAACTTTTTGCTCCCTAAACCTATTAAAATCTGCACCCACAAGACGATATTTTTAGCTTTATTACTTACTAGCTTTTATCTGCAGCTTTTTCCGCTGGTCCATTAAAACATTTCAAATCCAACTAATCAATTCAAATCCTGTTCCTGAGATTACCGTGGACAACCAAACAATCTCTTTCGTCTTCTTTACTTCAGCTATAATAGTATAGATATTAGTATAGATTTAACAGTAAAATATATGTTATTAAAAAAAACAACTTATCTAAAATTAAATGAAAGTTAAAGAAAATTGAAAGGTTAAAAACGGATGTTGTAAATTATTCGATAACTTTACAGATACTGACCGGATGTTCATATTTATTATATGCATTTTATTGGCATTAAGATAATCTGTAGAAGTGAAATGAATAAAATATATTATTACGTTAAAAACTGTTTTGATGGGTTATTTTGGGTTTTTTAAAATACAAATGATACAAATATTATTTATTATTATGAAAAAATAATAAAAAATAATATACGCTGGCTCTTCTGAAAAACGAAAACACGTTATTATTTTTTTTACGATAATACCATAAATTAGAAGAAATTTTATATAAAAAAAAATATTTTCTAGAGTACATAAAATTGAAAGCATTAAGAACTTTTTGCTAAACTTTAAGTAATGTAAAAAAGTTAAATAATTTGTATGGTATTATTATAAACAAAACAAATTCTTTAAGTTTTTAACTACTGTCCCGTTCGTAACTTCTTACAGACTGGCAATAAACAAAAATATTTTAGTGAATATATTAGTTAATAAGTCATTTTTGGATATATTTTGAATGTATCAAAACAAAAATAAAGTACAGATTTCTTGCTTCGATTCATATAAATTTCAACAAATGTTAATATTTAAAAGGTGCGTACAACTTGGCCCAAATATTTTACACCTACATGAAAAATGTCTTCGTAAATATCGTTTTATGGTTTAATAAATAACAATGTTTACTTATCAGTTGTAACCACAGTTTTACAGTTGTATTTTTTGTAGAGTTCTCTATACATAAAAAATATTATGAGGTCTGACGTGACATCCCTTTTTTCTTCTTCTTTCATTATTTTCTAATAATAAAAGTGCGGCGTTGAGTTCCGCCACTCAACTAACAACATCTTGAATTCGGATCTTACTATATATAGGAAGCTTGAGCCTTGAAAAATATAATAATTCCATTTAATATCAAAAAATATATCAGCACTCTTTAAACATTTCTTAGTAAAACTCAATTTTTAAAGATTTAATAAGAAGATAGTAATTTTATACTATAAGTACAAAAGTGAATTATCTTTTAACGACTTAATTGTTATACCTATTATTTATTCTTTATGAAATTTTAACACGCACGTTGCTTGTAGTATATATCTATATTTTTCTTATCTACATTTTGCTTCCCAAAAAAATGTTCTTATATATTTTACTGGTAATTAAATTTACAAAAAAAGTTAAAATTGTATTTGGGTTTAAGAAACTTTACTTATTTAGAAAACGTATAAAAGTGTGAACGTATCGGGACTATAACCCGCGCCTCCTGGAAACCGAACAGGCGTCCTCACGACTAAGCTATACGTTAGCATCTCTGTAGTGAGATTTTTACAAATTTCTGCTACCCAAAGATAATTACTAAGAATAATTATAGTCTGGCAAAAGAGAGTTGAAAGTTAAATGTGTTCTTTAAGGAGTGCGGTGAAGTAGGTACTATGAGTATGTTTTTTATCGATTTAGGAAGGTTTTATTAGTTTTCTTAAAAGAATTTGCGGGTGTGGACATTAGTTTATTTATATACCAGAAATACAATGTTGCAATTTGTAAAACTTTAATAATTAATAAACACCATTATCAAAAACTGTATATAATTGTTTTTCTTTAAAATTTTCTTTGACTTACAATTTTAAAAAATAAATGAAAAAAAAACATAATTGAAGAAGTTTTACAATTCTATTGCTCCTATAACTTTAAAGTCAATACTCCGTAGTTCACTATAAGCTGAACTCTTTCGATCTTCACCTCGCTCGTAGAGACGGTCCAATTAATATTGGTAATATGTTAACCGTAGTATAGAAAAAGGGAGGGCTAGGTCTAGTCGACTGTATAATACCAATTGTAGCATTTAGAACTTACAATCAGGTCCTATAACACTACAAATCTTTATAGTATTAACTTGATTGCTTCATACATTTTAATCAAGAAAGTGTTTCTAATGTTAATGATTACGAAGTGATCAACGCCCGCGGCTCTCATACAAACAATTAAAGAGACCCAACAAAACTATTCACGATAGAATATAAACGTTGGTTAGTAATTAATAAACGTTGCATCCGTATCAACATTTCTAATCATTGTCTGTCCATAATTGTAGTATATTGTAAACCCTTTATAATACAATAGCAATTATGCTGGCTTGTCTAAACCAAGCTTTAGAACGGCCAGCGGTAGCGACCCCCCGGTCCGCATACAGCCCGTCTGAACGTACGCCTTTTTCTTCTGCAAGGGGACCGCAAGGGGTCACAGTACGCCGGTGGTACGGCCAACCATAGTTTCAATTTACAAAACAATGCCTTATCCATTTGCTACGATTCCACGTCAAAGTAGGAAACTGGTATTTTGATTAATACGCGAGAAAGAGATGGGGTGCGTGAGCTTTAAGCTCGACTCTAATAACCACCTTAAAGCTTAAATTTAAAGTCCATTTTCCCACAACTAGCACTTTTGATACTGAAATAGTAAGCGTGTAGGCGTAGAGCATGAAAGTAGGCAGTGTTTGAACAGAGAGTGCCGCGGAGTGGCGATTGTATAATTGTGCTTTTTTTTAAGTCGAGAGTTGTTTTCCGTAATAGTTAATTTGAGAGAATGAGTTACAAGAAGCTCTAGAGTCAAATGAGTTACTTTTGTAATTATAAACAATTAAATTATGTTTAAACTAGTCCGGTGCTTGCTATACAAATTATATTTTATTTTAATATTTGATAGTTCGCTTATATAAATGCTTAAACAATTTTATATTTAAAATTTTAATGGTAGGAGTATATGTATATGGTCATAAAACACTAATGGTAATGACCAAGCTAGCGCTGACGCTATACTACCTAATTGTTATTCAACCTTCAAATAATATACCTACGTACAATTTATTTTCAAATATAATGTAATTTTCAAGGTTTTCCTTGTAACCTATAGAAAAATAAAAACTGTGTACCCAGTAAAAATATGGAATAGCTTAAACATGAAGAGCTGGGTTATTACAAAGCCCAAGTAAGCAAGGGGGCATAATTAGCGAACAACGCAGCGTACTACGCCGACCGTGAAATAAATTCATGCTATTTGTTCGTTGAAGTTAAAATTTTTGTATTATTACTCAAAACGAAACGTTACCTTAATGATTGACTGCGTCCAACTGTAATTATATATTATTTCTTTATACTAAAATTGAATACACAACCATCATGGCAATTTATAAGTTATAGAAAAACTCTTAAAAATTCAAACTGTGCATAAAACTAATTGGCGCCACAATTTACGACCATAGATACTGCGAAATTGTTTCAATTAAGTGTTGTTAACTTGCGATTTTTTGTATATTTTTTTTCTAGCGAAATTAACTATCTTGTTAAATTTTTGACTCGTTATAAATGAAATCGTTCAAATTAAAACTTTTTATCGTCTATAAGTCACGCTTGCTTATTATATTTTTTGTAAAAAAAAAACAAAAAAAACTAGAATAACAGCGGAGCTCCACGGTAGTCTATATGCGATCGGTTAAACGGCATAGGCCGGACAGAAAAGCCTATAGGGGCGGTCCGCAGGGGGTGGAAACCTCGGAAAATTCACGTGCTAGACCCACCCCTTGGCAAAACACGTGCGGCCAAATAGCCTCAGTATACGAACGCCTTTGCTTATCATTGCCGTACGTTAAAAAAAAGAAAATGTACCTTTGACGTTTCGATTCCATTTTTGAAAATAGGCGGGAAGTTTTTTTTAATAGCCATAGCAAAGTGGCAATGGTGCGAGTGTTTACAGTTTAAGTGTTGTTTTTTTAAGTGTCAAATGGAAGGGTACAGAATATGAAGCGATTTCATGGTTAGTTACATTTTGCGAATTCTATTTTGATTTATCACTTCAATTAACGAGTGCTTTTTAGCTTTTGTGCGCTTGTTGTATAAAAAAAAACAGTAACAGCCCATACCTTGTTTTGAACGAACAATTCAGTTCTTGAAAATTGTTTGTTGTGCGAGTAAAATAAAAGTTGGAAAAATAAAAAAAAATGCATTGGAAATTATTTGTGACAGATGAAAGTAAACTTTACGCACCTTTTAAACTTAAAAAAGTGATGTATGCTCCTTTATTCGTATATTAGAGTGCTGTAGCTCAAAAGACTGGGTTTTAGCGGAAGGCCTCTCACTGCGAGTGTTCTTGCTTCTAATGGACGGCAAATGTCTATGTCATATTCTTATTTCATTAAATGCATGATGTCCTTCAATATGACACATGTACAAAAGAATTTTTAATTTTTTAATTTTAATTTATTACAGGCATTAGGTCAGATAGGCAGATATATTTTAGTATGAAAAAATCTAATATTGTATATTTTTTATATATATAAATGTTGTATATTTTTTTAGGTTTACTTTTAAGAGAGAACGGAATATACTACGAATTGATATCATTTCAATAGATGATTATTTTTGCTAAAATAGTTGCGTAGAAATATATAAATTTTATAATTATTCAAAAAATCAACTGTGTTAAAATTATTTTAAAAAAGGATTTTTTTTTATGAAATATCCTTCAATCCCTTAATAATTACTAAATATTTATTTAATACATTTTTATAATTACTAATAAGTAATGAGTGTGGCTGTATTGGTCTTTGTTTTTTTTTCATTATAAGTATCTTGAGTTCTCCATTTTTCAGCTATTTAAAAAAATCGTCACTAAACGACGCGTTTTGTCTGAATCTAGAATCCAACATAATTTATCTATAGCGTACGTAATATAAATATACAACATAAATATACAAAAGTAGTAAAACAGGCTTCGTTACCTTGATTTTAGCAAATCAAGTCCACCTTGAGCAGAGCAAACACGTGACACCTAACTGAATGTATAAACTTCCTCGAGGAAAATCAAATGCCGGCCAAATAAATATGAATAAAATATTAGTTTTTACGCCTGCTAGGAATACCTATATACCTATAATATATTTTTTAACTTAATTTAGTATCTAATTCTTGATTTTCTTAGGGATTTTAAAGGATTTTTTTTTGGGAATTACAGAAAATTGATCTTGGTGAAAGCGAAAAAGCGAAACGAATAATAAATGTATTAAAATATTTTTTGTAACTTCATATAACCTGTACTAATCCTTACTAATATTTTTTTTAGCAAAAGACTTTGTTTTGTCGAACGTGCTAATCTCATAAACTACTACATCGAATTGATTTTTTTTTATGTTTGATAGTCCATTTATAAAGGAATACTATAATATTATAGTCCGTTCAGTATAAATTTATAAATTTGTTTGATTGAACTAATATAAATTATTTTAGGTGTAATATAATTTATATTTCATAACATATAAAAGTTCAATGAAGAAATAAAAATTGTATCAACACTCAAAAAAGTTGTCCAGCAAAAAGACCTCCAGCTTAGCACAAATTGAGAGCTTTGAGGTAGGACTTAAAGTTGTGATTTGTAAAAAAAAAAATTTTATATCAACTCGTCAGTATGAACTATGAAATATCAATAAATCATGTGATCTTAAAATAAAATAAGGTAAATAATAAAGTTAGAAGTAAAATATTTTTATAAATGCCTTTCGGATAAACACTTAGATAATCAAATAGGTATATGTAAATGTTACTTTAAAACTAAATTAAATAGATTAAGAGTTTGATGCCGTACAGTGGATAAAATATCAATAAAATATTAAAATTATTTAATTTATTTTATAAAAATGTCTCACTTTATAATTAATAGTGATTGTAATTTTAAAAAACTGACATGTCTGAAAATCCTATAAACTATAGGTACGTTGTACAAATCGCCGCCCACAACTTTCTTTGGCGCATAATTAAGATATTTATGAAAAAACCTACTTTCTTCCATTCCCACAGAAATTTTAAGAAATCATTCACTCACTAACCTACTTATATGGCAAATTTCAGCGTTCTACGCCGCATATTTTCTAATGTGCCTTGACTGTCTGTCACTCAGTAAAATAAGAATTTTAACATATAAATGCCTAAGCTTAACTAGCTTTATTACAAAACCAAATTAAATGTATCAGATTAAAAAAATAAACAACCCCAAAAGATTTACCCTATTTTAACTTAAAACAAAGTAAACATTAATGCATACATGTACATAAAAAGAAATAAACAAAAAGTAAAAAAGTTTGTCTTTCTTGAAGCATAAAAAATAATTACTTTAACGGCATGAATGACCGCCACTTAACTAAAGTAGTTACTGTAATAGTAGCTTCATAACTAACAATCAGAGGAATTTCTAACTAGATTGTGATACAAACAATTTCTTTGCCTATTTTTATTTGAAAAAAATATTTTTTAAACATAAAAAGCATTTTTTTGTAAACATAAAAACATAAAGGGAGACTAGGACGGAGTGTCGTAACACTTAACTCTTATTTGAGACAGTAGATACTTTGTGTAGGAGATGTAAAACTAAGAAAACAAATAAAGAAAATATAAAAACTAGAGAACAGTGTTTTAGCTCATAAGTCTTACTTGCATATAGAGTGATGATAATGATGCTTACAATTGATATCAGTCAGTTCGTTTATTGCTATCTGATGATTTCTGGTAACCAGGTAAAGCGCGGCGTTAAGTTCCGTCATATAACACGCAATGCCTCATGATTGAATTCAGAAGGGCACGGAAGAAGTGTGAAGAGAGTATCTGATCACTAGGTTCCCAGGTCCCTTCTACTTAAACTGTTATGTTGGGGATGTAGCATGAAGCTAAAAATATATAATAACACTTAAGTTCTATCTATCATATAGAGCACCACATGCAAAAGATAAGAAACTAAAAAAAAACAAAAACAAGGAGAGGAAATTAAAAAAAATTAAGCTTTCAATTAAAAACTTTTTGTAAGTTAAGTACGCAAAATATATAAGTTAACAAAAAAACTATTTATATAAATGGATGCCATAAAATTTATAAAATACACTTAAGGCGAAATTCTAGAAAAGAATCAAGAAATAAATAAAAAATGTAATAAAATAATATTTTATTATTATATATTTCCGTCTTTTACTTTTAATATTTATTTTACTTTAATGATATATCGCTAACGATCTTCTATTGCAGCGACAAAAACATAGACACAATTAAAAAGAATTAATCAAGTGTGAAAACTAAACTAATATAGTTGAGTTCAATGACCAATACTTAATAATTTACTTCAATAATTCGTTTTAAATAGTATTTTTTGCATTATTGTATATTTATTATAACTATTACTGAAATGTAGATATGTTGAAAATAAACTTTTATTTAGGTAGCTTTGTATTGATTATAGAATAGTTCGTTTTTCCATCAAATAAATAAAAGAAATTTTAAAAAGTGTTGCCATATTAAATAAGAATTGTGAACATATATTTCTTTTATGTAGAAAAATGTCAAATGGGTATGTATATATTAGATGACATACATACTACTAGCCAAAACAAAGTCTAAGAATATTTTTTGTGATAGAACTGGAAAATATTTAAATAAATATAAAGTAGAATATTTAGTTTTTAATTTTGTAGATTATAGTTAAGTTAGTAATGAAATAGATAGAGTATTTAGTTCCTGCAGTATAATTATTTTTTATTGTACTATTTAGAAGTAATTTAAAATTATTATGATTATTAAAATATTTTTTAAGAGTTAACGAGGAGGAGGAATTTTTTTTGTTCTCTTGAGACAAAGTACTGCGTTGAGTTCGGCCACTCAACATGCAATGCGTCGAGAATATATCCCGCACGTATTGGAGCAACGTACGGGATATAGCGTAAAGCTGAAAAAAATATTATATAAATTATTTTATATTTACTTAATATTGTTCTAGTTATATTTAAATTCTATTATAAATAAATTTAATAAATTTATAGCTAAAAATACGTTGTCAAGCCATATTTCGTTTTTAATTCGATATTTGTATACCTACAGTAAATGAGATCTAATAATAAATATAATTATTTTTTTTATTGAATTTGGTGCAACAAAGAAGTCTAATAAAACGTTTTAGATATTTACTACGAGAAAGAAAATAAGAAAACAGATAATATAAAAATATTAGACATTTTCATATAAGCATTTTAAAACACATTTACGTTTAATGACCAAAAGTAAACAATTAAACAGCCACATAAAAAAATTAAATCCTCAAAACAAACTAATAGGTCATTTATTAAATAAAAACTATATGGAATAAAAAAGTAATCAAATATTTTTTTTCTAACTCCTTTGTAGGCAGAACAGCTGCTCCCTTGCCGTTGCCATTATTTGATGAAAAAAAAAACTACATAATTTACTCGCCAAATGGTGGGGTTCTAATTCTAAACTCATGTTCGACCAATCGCGAGCGAGGATCCGCAAACATGGCGTCGTGGGAACCGGTAATGGGCAATAGAATAGTATTTTTTATTAACGCCGTTCGTTAGAGAACAATGGTTTTTTATGTACCACATAGATGGATGGATTAGACATTTTTTTGATGGTGTGGATGACAAAAGAACTTACATCAAAAGACCTTCAAAAGAATATTAAAACAAGTTGTACCACGCGGCTTTGTCCGTTTAGCAAATGAGTAAGTCTGTAGGGAGATAGATAAAAAATGCCTTGTTATTTTATGTTAGTTTCTAAGCGTAATGAAAATTTTAGCGTATGTACCCTCGTAATGTGGCGGTCTAATGTATCTCTTGTTAAAGTTTAGACATTTTTTGTAAAAAAAAATAAATACGCGGAACAACAATGCGGTAACAATAGAAAAAATTAGTCATTGTTAGCCTCATGAAATAGGAAAACGAAAATCCTCTTTCTGCATATCTTTCGGTACAGTGGGAATGTTAACTCTAAATATCAAGCTGTGAATGTATGAAAACACAAAGAATGGCACTTCACTCGAAGAGCAGGCTGAATTGTTTTATTTTTTTTTTAAAGGGAAATGGTGAAAGATTTTTATGTAAATTCTGTAGGTTATTTCATAATTAAAATTGCTTTTTATATATGTACCAGTCAAGTTACCAATCGAATTTTAAATAACATAAAAATTATAACAATTTAGTTGAATTTTCAATACAATAGTATTAAAACAAATAGAACTTTACCCAATATTGGACTTATGTCTAGATAACTTAGTATTTGGTAATGGTGCTCTTCGCGTTACAGAGAGACGAGCTGTACCTGATTGCAACTTGTATTGAATGTATATAAATATTGATGATTAATATTCATCTAAATTTGAACTTAGAACTGTCGCAACGAACTACACTATAAACCTTTTGACTACTGTATTTTTGACTGAAAATAAATTTGAAATGGAACCCAACCAAGTAATTAACGTTATGACGTTGCATGTTGAATAAGCATTTTTCTAATCAAATTTATTCTATATATTTGAAATGTTACATTTACATTTAAGTTTCATTATTTACAAAACGCATAATTTTGTCGTTATTCACATTTTATTTTTCTTTTTGCTGTTTGGTAAGTTAGAGCGCGGCGTTAAGTTCCGTAACTCAAACGTAATGTATTGAAATTAGACAGGAAGTGGGGATCGGATTCTCTTTATACCTACAAATTAGCTCTATAGGCAAAATATTATTTGCTTTGTAATATAATCCATTAATCTTGTAGTTTTTCTAAGAAACTCGCGAAGTTTTATTTTTTATTGTAATTATTTTTAAAGGAAAATGGTTTATTATGTAATATATGCATTTTATGGAGTAGGTAGTGAGTTATGTATTCCACTTTCTGCTCATTTACCACTGCTAGAAAGCAGTTCCCAATATCTTACAAAGCCTGTAAATATTTATGAATACTTTCAAAATATATAAGTAATTAAATCAGCTTCACGCTGTATCTCGCACACTGCAGGGTAGGTAGAGGGAACGTAGTAAAAGACACTCCGTTCCCCACTTTCTGCCGAATTCCGGAGGCATTGCGTGTTAAGT
>DWAN01001905.1:0-16397 GCA_018230445.1 Heliconius hewitsoni
TATTTATCTTTCCTAAGTGTGGATTAACACTTTAAAAATGTTTAAAAATATAATATAACTTTTTTTTTATTTAATAGCAAGTTTAATTTAAATTAATGGTTCAAACTACACAAATAATCAAACCAATACAACCCGAAAAAAATAAACAAATTTATTTAAAAACAACAATTGGATTCAATAGGAAATTCAATATATATTTGGCGGACACGATACAATCATTTATTATAGTTCTACATAATTCCGACAGTTTCGACGTTTTAGGACTTTTCGAGTTAATGGAACCTGTGGCCACCTTGCATTCCAAACATGTTATACCGTAACCTCCAATACTTAGATCTCTATGACCAATATTGTAAGAACCAGGTTCATTTAGTAAAACGCCTCTAAAACTAATTTTATCATCTGTTCTAAGTAATTGGGTGAAATTGAAGAAGAAATGATCAAATTCTAATGTTATTTCTGTGTGACGTTTCAATAGACCGCCGTTAGCCTCCATGTTGACGACCACTTCAGAGGTATACCTGGTTTATGAAGAGACAAAGAGAAGAAAATTATATTTTCATTGCAGGACAGGGGGACAAACTGTAAACGCAATGGTTGTGGGTTCTATTTCCAATTGAGACATAATTTACTTTTGAAACAAAGTGCGACATTAAATTCCGCCATTTCACACGCTATATACAACACTGAATTCTCAAAGTTGTCCGACTGCGCCACAACGAACTCAATACAAATAATTATGTTAAAAATTTATAAACCAATTCAACTATATTATTTTTTTAACGTAAATTTTATCTATTACATTATTTAGTAATCATTATATTAAGCATTTTTATATTATAGATTATTAAATAAAAAATAAAAAAAATATATAAGTGTAAAATACTTACTCATTTAAATTATTCAAATGGCAACTCTTTCCGCTTTGTCTGGCAACATTTGCCACAAATTCACAATCGTTACTTTCACACTTGATCGCCTCACCATAATAACACTTTATATAATCCGACAATAAATGTGGTAACCACGACACTATCACATTGTATTGATTCTTAACACTTTTCAATTTAACCTCTTTAACATAACCCTCCCAATTTATATTGACATTGTCTAATATCGAACATTTAATTTGTGTGGATATCATGTTACTATCCGACCAAGATGGAATGTTGCACTGATTATAGTAGTCCTCCCAAGAAATGTGGTACATTTCCTCGTAGTCGGTTATAAAGTCGTTTTTTAGTAGATTTTTTATAGATGGTTTCTCGTCGCCAATGAATTCTATGAGGGTTGTTGGTAGGCCATCGTCCTTTATGTTAGTTATGAATTCGTTGCTTGTGTATACAAGTGTTATAAGACCTATGGCAAGCTGTAAAAAAATATTATTATTTTCTTTTAGTTTCATAAATAAATAAAAAAAAAATCACCGAAATTTATTGAAGTTTTTAAATAATATAAGAAAAATAAGTTGTATAAAATATTGCTAAATTTGATGCGCAAATTTTTATTATTTACGCAATTAAACTATACGTTAAATCACGCCTTGATTTTATTTTATTATACATATAGAACATTTTAAAAAGATAAAGTAAATAAACATACCTGTATAGGCGTAACAAATTTCTTAGTAGCTTCCGATTTAGCCAAAAAGCATGTAACTCCTAAGCCCACTACCAAACCAACTAACACCGTCAACGAATAAACCAATTTCGAAATAGTGACATATTGTAGAAACGTTAAAATCGGTAAAATGACAGTTAAAATCCCCATCAAAGGTAGAAATAAGAACGAGCAAACTAACGCTAAGGTGCCCCTTATCAGTCCATACGTAGTGCAACCGTGAGAACAAGTTATAAACATTTGTAACCAACTTAGAGTGACGCAATGGGGTAACGTATACTTTAGAAAGCCCTGCCAATTACTTCTTTTCGTCATTAAAATTAGAATAACTGGTATTAATAATGTGAAAAACACTCGGGAGTTCAAGCAAAATTCGATACTATTCCCAAGGATATAAGATGGATAGTTCGATATGTGTAAGTCTAAGAATCTCCAGCCTTGATGGACTACTGTATCTTTCTCGTAAGGATATTTAGCCAAAACGTTGATACCAAATGATATTAATGCTAATAAATCGGGGTAGGGATTGCCATTATTGCCAAATGAAAACAAAGTTAAGAACATCAGGCAAAATGACAAAACGCAAAACTCAGAAAACGGCACCCATTGTGTCGCTATAAACGGATAAAGGAACAAATTGACGAACAATGCCAAGAAAAACTGAATGAACGGCCCTAGATTATTTTTAACAAACAAATTCTCCGACTCGTCTGGCTGTAAGTTCCCATCGCTGTATCTCAAGAACAGTCCAGACCATTTGCGAAAATCGATAAATTGTCGTTTCGCCAGTAAAATTTTAAACGTACATATAACCATTGTAATAATACTGACATAATACAAAACTAGAGGCACCAAATGATATAAACTGTCAGTACTGACTGACAAATAGGCTATAAGAAACAAAGACAACTCTATATTCGAGAGTCTAAAAGAAAACGAACCGAAATAATAAAGTAATTTGAGATATAAAACTTGTATAAAAAGTAGGGGGTGTAAAAAAGCCTGATTTAATATGGGAATGTGATCTAAAACTTTGATATTTGGGTCGGTGAGGGTTAATTCGTAACTAATTAGGGGTAATTCGCCTTGACAGTAATGTACTGCGGCGGAAACTAAGTTGTCGACTGTTAGATTACGGATATCGTCGTTTGGTTGGCATCTGTCAGGGTAGTCTGGAAACAAATTAAAATTGAAATTATAAAAAAATATAACATGCGAGGTCGTCGTGGCACTGTGGCTGGCGTAAGCGTGTAAACGTGACAGCTGTGAGTTCGATATCCATTCGGGGGAGTGAATTATTTAATATTTTCGTTTTCTCGCTCTTGTAACCGTGCGGTGGTGAGTCATTCCGTCACTAAACACGCAACCCTCAAAATTTAAAGGAAAGTTCCCACTTTATCGGAGTGTCTTAATAGCCTAGGTTCCCTCCCTTTGGTTACCTCGTTATATGCTTGGTATCAAAAAATACACAAAAATCGGAAAAAGACCCACAAAAAATACTCACCATCCTCAATATCCTGTGTACGTATCGTCCCATTTGTATGCAAATGGTCACCAGCTTGCAACTGTGAAGGCTCCAGAGCCTGTTCATCCAAAACCTGTTCTTCTTCAGGGCTTTCATCTTCTAAGGAATCTTCATCGAATTCCTTTCTTAGAGTAGTGGATATTTCGCGAATCCTTTTTTCTAGTTGTGCTGTTGTTATGTATTGCTCTCCGTTGGATAAACTGGAGCAAGCGACGTTAAATGATTATATTTCTCATCAGGGAAATTCATAATTATATTACAGTACAGTCGACGAGTCATGCTCCTCTGAGTGGAGCATAGTACCTAAACTTAAACATTTTTCTAAAAAGTATTTTCGAGTATTTCAAAAAAATTTCGACGTAGCCGGGTGACAACGTATGGTTCAGTTGTTCAGAGCGCTTGGATGGTTTACAAGATGCGCGGGTTCAGATCTCACTACGTTCAAAGTTTTATATGTTTACTAAAAACTATATAAGCTAATGTTTATCCCGAAACTCCCGCGGCATAGAGGTTTATTTGGAAAAAACCACGAACGAAGCGCGTACCTAATATACAGCACACATGAAATAACTATGAAACAACTACAAAACAACATTTCTACCTAGGGATGCCAGTTTTATAATACATATAAACCTCACAAAGTAAAGCAAAAGACACTTATAAATATATAAAGCATAAATTACAAATAAATATAGTTAAATACCTGGCAAACAGGTCCCTCGCCGCCTTCCTAGCCACTGTCTCTTGGCGGCTCGCTGTGAGACATGACTTCGCCCGCACTATGGGTGCACTGTCCTCGTCTATTACACCACTACGTATGCACCTTGAATATAAATGTAATAAAATAATTTAAGGAAACATCTTCCACAGAGGCCGTCACGGCGCAGTGCTAAATTGTAAACGAGTCGGTCGTGGGTTAGATTGGAGTTAGTGGTAATGAGTTTTTGTTAAAAAGGCAAAGCTTGGGATTGAGTTTCACTATTCAACGCGCAAAGTCTCGAAAAATTGGCGTATAGTGGGAAACAGTGTCTTAACACTACTCTACGTATCCCAATATATGTGGGATCTTATTATTCTTATTACATAACTGGTTAGTGTTAATACACTCTGTTCTTCTCTTTCTACTCTTTAAAAAAATGGTAGGAAATAATTTGAATACAATCATAATTTTAAGTGGAATTCAAAACTCACTACCATGGTGTTTTCAGTAAGACACTGTGCTATTGTAACTTACATTTTATATATTTAATAAATTTAATACACAACAAATTTGCAAAATTTTTTATAAATTTAATAGACATGTAGAAGAATAATACTATTTTAGAAAACAATTTTTTTTATTTATCAGGGCAACAGGGTAATAAAATATTATTTTTCTTAAGTTTGGAATAATACTTTAAAGTGGTCAAAAATATGTATTGGAATATTAATGACAACATTATAAAAACAATAATAGTAATTAAATTATGAATATATTTGTGATTTATTTTGACCAAATATTATGCCAAATGTTACAAAATAAAAAAAAAATCTTGAGCAAATTATTGAAATAATATATAAATATTAAATATATTTTTCTTGATAATACAAAATTATACTATTTATATAAACAAGCTCACATAGACTTCTGTAATTCCATACAAACTCTATCCCATTTTATTTTCCAATTTGCAAAATCATTATAATTTTCACGCATTTATAATAACTGCACATCTACTTTTACAAATGGATTGTAAAAAACTGATGTTTTCAAAAAAAATGTGACATTTAAAAGAGAAATACTTGCTTTTGATATCATTTCTAAAGAATGATAATATTATTGTAAGGAACTCATTACCTCATGTCTTGAATGTACACAAAGATATTGGAATTTTATTGTTAGTAATAGTTTGTTTTATATTGTAACATGACTTTTGATAGAATAATGTCAATTATTAGTATAATTTTTATTATTATTACTGACCAGTTTGAGTAGAAATATAATTTCTCTTTTTTTATGAAAGAAAAGTAAATATATGATATTTTGTTTATTTTTGTTATTTATTGTTAGTTAAATAAAACAATTTTAATAATATATAAATAATTATACTTAAAATAATATAAATACCTTCGAAGCATTCTCCTAGCTTCTGGATGAGCTTGTTCTGTAGCACAAATAAGCCATTCCAATGCTTGTTTGAAATTTGATATTTTATCTGCCTCCAGCTCTAAAAAAATACACATAGACATAGACATAGTAATATAAATAAATATTAGTAATTTAATATGAATAATTTATTCTCACTTTTTTCACATCACACTTTTGCCCCATAACAGGATAAGCAAACAGTACCTGTATTTACAAACCTCTCTCAACTCTGAAATTGGCTTCAAGAGTTTCACCTACAATAATCACATCTAGTTAGACACTACTGCAATGCTTTCTATAATAATTTTATAAATCTGTGATCATTTTACATATTTATCAACATTAAATGACTTTATTCACTATTTATGTGAATGGAATAGTTATGGGTTCCATTCTTACTTGGGGAATTCTTAAAAGAATTATTTTTATTCCCTTGCTCTAGTAACATGATAAAGTGCCACATTTGTGACATTATATGGTGGATTTTGCCATATAATGTCACAAAAATTGGGCAGAAAGTGGAGAACAGAGTGAATTAACACAGGGTTAACCTCTGACTACTCAGTTAAGGCTTGGGAGATGAAATATAAAACTAAAGAAATATACATTATAAAAATACTGTACATACCACATTTTTCCTCCAAAAGTTGTTTAGCTAAAACCACCTGTGACTCAGCACAGCCATCCTCTGCCAACTGATTGCGTAGTCTTCTTAAAGAACCCTGAGGTCCATCTGAAGAAAGGTAAATTTAAAAAAAGTATAATATGTAATTTTATTTTATTAAATATTATTTTAGAAAAATCAATTGCCTTTAAATATGAGACAAGGGAACATAAATATGAAGTTATTTTTTATTCAAAAAAAATTACAAATTATTTTTAAGAATATGTCAATTATATTTTTATATATCTACAAATTAGCTCTTTATTAAGAATATATTTAAATATATACAATAAGAGATAAGGCTGTGAAACTGGTCATTACTATTATTTCTATTAGATCAACAAATATTCATAATACAAGGTCAAATCTCACCATATCCTTATATATATTAAAAATATTTTAGTACTAAATAATCAAAATGGTTAAATAAAAACCGCGCATACCTAACAGATGTACCAATTTTATAATAACATTACAATACCGGAGTATTGATTTCGTTAACTTAATAGAACTATAATATACACTTACCATGCAAATTCCACCGTTTGCGTCCCGATGGCATTCTATTCTAAAATAAAACTAAGTTTCACAAGTTTTCCTTTAACTCCGTCACCTTTAATAAATAACCGTAAATCATTAAAAAATATGTTTTTTGAAAATTCCCCAATTCCTATTCACTTCACTTGTCAATTTGTCAATTCAACAATGTTTATATTTGGGAATTTAATTTTTGCAAATCGCAACATTTGATGTATCTATTATATTGTAAATCAATAAATAAATATCTAAGGTAACACGCAGTAAATGTTCAAATATAAAATAATACGACATTAATCTTGAAAGTGATTGTTTTCACTCGCAGTGAAAGGCTTAACATATGTGGCTAAGGCGATAAAAAGACATCCTTTTACGTAGTTAAAAATAAACGTAGATACACCATTTTCTGGCTATTTTGGATTTACTAATGATTTTTGGAGGGGTGACCGAAAATAAACGAACTATGAAAACAACAAGTTAATGACCTACGTCGATTCAAGTTGGAACTCAGCTTGTCAACTTTCTCACCGCCTCCGCTTTTAAATTTACGTGGGAGATATTTTAAAACTGCATACGTAACTGGATGTAATTAATAAAAAAATAATATATTTAAATGTTTCTATTACTGAAATAAAAATGTGTTTTATCTATTTTTGCTAGATTACCGAAACCGATTGACATACATTTTTGAAAGTAAAAAATATTTTATTTTATTTTCGATGTTAAACGGTTCGTGAATGTAAAGTTTACTAAAACTAAAAACTGGCTCTCAAGACAGTTTATGGACGATTATTTTACGTAATAACGTCATACTAAAAATTGTATACTTCTATGATTTAAATTAAATAAAATTATCACTGAATTATTATAATTTTGTATAATGTATGAGGTGTTAGGCCGGTCGTGGCGTAGTGGCACAATGTGTGACTGTAAAATCGACTGGTTGTGAGTTCGATCCCCAGTCGAGGAAGTAAAATATTTATTTACATCTATATTTTCATTTCTAACTCATTTTTATGTACATAAGTGTTCAATAGGTACGCTCGGAACACCATAAGCAAAAATAAGCACAAAATCAAATGTCACTTTGTCAGTTTTAGACACCTTATATACACAGAACACATATACCCTTTGGGTATATGTGTTCTGTGGTTTTAGATGTCAGATGTCAATTGTCATCGGCGCACGCCGCATATTTGTTGTGATCGAACGCTGCGCGCATGCGGCGTGTTGTTGATACTCTAGTTATATAGTAGATTACTATTATTATTAACTATCAATCGATACTGTTCAGATACATGATTATTTTATTGATTCAATATGTTAACTCCTCGGTTTAAGTTATCTCAGGACGAGAATCATATATTTATTACTGTCCACGCTCCTTATACAAACATCGGCGAAACGGAGATCGATGTTGATGGGGAAAATTTTCTCTTTGTCTCGAGTCCATATTTTCTGAGGCTACGCCTACCAGGTAAGATAGTTGAGAATGATCGATCTAAAGGTTCATATACGTGTGACTCCGGAGATTTCAGCCTTACTTTTGACAAAGAAACTCCGGGCGAGCATTTTGAAAATCTTGATATGATTACTAGTTTGCTTGCGCCTCGAGATATTCCCGATGTTAATCCAAGTTTAGTTGAAATGCTCGAAGAGGATGGTGTTACCGTCGCTGAAAGTGAAGAATCAGATGAAGATGAATGTAATAAATTTGGTTATGGATTCGCAAGTAAAATATCATCTGGTTTCAAGGATATTGGTACAGAGTTCCCTCAAATTTTTGAATTAAGGATACCTGAAAGGGTGCCCATCGAAGAACGAAATTCTTTACGTGAAAAGTATGAGGATCACAAATTTTCAACAGATCACTACTTAGCTGATTTATTCGATACTGAATTGATAGAACCTTATTTAAACACTACTTTAGCGTGGAATAAACCAGATTTTAATAAAGATGCAGATTTTACGGAAGAAGAGGTAAATATCTTAAAAGAGCTACCAAACAAACATTTCATACTAAGCAAATCTGAGCAGAATCAAGTTTTCCTTGGTTTAGTTGATATATTTTTTGGTTATTGTTATGATAAGAGAACAACTTTAAATGAAGGCACTATTGAATCTAGCTGGACTATCAACAAACTGTCATCAACATTATGTTGGTTCTGTGTCTTTAATGACATGAAAGAAGTTCTTGTGGCAGGCTACAGAAGGGCACTAGTTTATCCTATCTTTAGAAATTTTGACTTATGCGACAAAGTAAAAAATGATCTTGTTTCATTATTAAGAAAAGGAAAGAAATTTGTTATTAAATGTATGATAAATATTTATCAATTATTTAATTTAAGCAATGATGCCAGGTACATATTAAATCAATTATATATAAAAGACTTTTTAATATTCCTACAAAAATGTAGGCCAGAGGAGTTTGACGAATTAAGTAACAATATGGCCAACATTGAAATAACAAAAATAGATTTACAATTGGAGTTAGAAGAATTAGAAGAGGCTGCAAGAATGGTACAAATTGAAGAAACCCAAGTCATGGAAAACGAAATGGCAGTCAAAATGGCATCTATGTCATTATTGCCAGGTGTCAAAAAATGTACTGATTTTTATAGCGATGATGAAACTGATTCATCAGATTCGAGCAGTGATTCGTCAGATTCAAGCAGTGATTCATCAGATGATTCTTCTTCTGATTTGGATTCGGATGATGATTCCTCCTGACGGTACTTCTAGGACGAAAGTGCCATTGGACTGTAAGACTAAATAGTCTGTGAATGAAAAGACTTTATGAATGATACAGGTTAAAGGGTGGTTTAAATATACACTTTACAATTCGTAATGGCATATATGCACATTTTATGTATAGTTTATAGTATTTTATGATATTACTCTTCTGTGTTATACAAAACTGTAGCATAAGTTTATGAATAGTAATTCATTTAAAAAAATCAGATTCACACTATACACTGTGCAAAGGGAACCTAGTGTTAAAAGACTCCGTTCCCTATTTATTATTTAAATAGTATCAAAAATATAATGAAAGGAAACCAAAATAATCTATTCCATATTCAACTAGTTGAAAATACACAACTTAGTAGTTTTGTATAGAAAGTATATTTTTTTAGCTTCACACAACATTTTCAAAGTGTTGTATGTTGATTAGCAAACCTCAATGCTGCACTTTGTGTTGTTACCATAGTGAGGAAATGAAAAAGAATTGTTCCCTCAGGGAATAGGAATTCAACCCTCAACCATTGCATTTAGTCAAAATTTACAATTCAATTTATCAACTGTTAACATTTTTAATATTAGACATTTTTATTATTAGAGATGTATCTAAAGTCAATATTAATAATAATAAATAGTACATGAAACAATTCATAAATAGCATAATATAACTTATCTCATAGCAATTTTGTAAAATTTAATTGCTAAACTTGCAAACAGTTGCTAAAAGGAACTTAATAACTCATTAGAATTGAATGTTGTATCAATATAACTTCTGAATATTTACTTCTTTGATAATATAACTTATATTTTATAGTTAAATCTTAAAGAGCCTATATTAAACTAATTATAAAAATTAAAATATGATTTCTTTTGTAGTGAAATTATATTACATTTGATGTTATCAAAATATTTTATCATTATGTATGAATGTTAGTGATATTTTAAGACTTAAGATGCTATACTCGAAACTTTCTTATATGTTATAATAATGAAATATACACAATTCAATAAACAATTTGCCTTTTATTTACATTATCAAACCCTTAACGAGAAGAGAATTGTTTTACATATATTTGCAATGCGAAGTAAATTCAATTACGATCCCGATCTATCCCGACGCCGTACCAGATAGATAAGAATTTCGATAATATGTAAGGCTTAATTGAAACCGAAAGCTTGGAGGATTTCTAAAAGATGCAGGTTCAACTCCTGCTAGATTTAAAAATATGTATTTATTTTACTAAATGTTTCCCTTTTTATAGTGTATGAGTAACTTTAAAAAATATTAGGACAGTATATTATTTTAACTAAATTTTAAATCTAAAATTATTCAATCGGGCACCTTTTAGTTGTATTTCTATTTTCCAATATCCCGACTGTGTATTAAGAACATAGAGGTCTATATCCAGGGCACGAAAATAAAATAATATGACATCCAATAAAACAACAGGTTTGCTACAATACAGTAAAATGGTATTCAGTATTCTACATATTACAATTTATGTATTACAATTCGGGGTAATAAGTTATTTTCAATATGTAGCTCTGGTAAGAGGTGTTGGGTTTCGCAATTCAACAATAACCCCAATCCAACAATGTCTTAATACTAGGTCCATCTGCCTATCCTGCTATATGTGAGATAAAATGATTGGATGGATTTGAAAAAAATATATGGAAATAAAATACATGTTTGGTTTTTATTTACATCTATTAAAATCATAATACATATTATATTATTTGTTCTTAAACAATTTGTAGTTGTATACTAAAAATGTTAGTAAACAATTAGATTATTTTCCACAGACAAACCATATAAAATAAATTTATAGACCTCAAGTCTTCATCCTTACACTAAACTAAATAATATTTTTATGTTTTAATTAGCTTTTTGGAAATATTCCTTGCTTCCTTTGGGGTTTGGTTTAATTGTGTCTGCATTTGTTTCTGGATTCCAGTTAGCTGGGCACACTGAAAAAAAAGGAAATTATTAATTATACTTCTAGTATTTTAGTAAATTAAGTTCTAAATAAGCATTTTTATAATTGCGATTTTATAGTTTTTCTTATAACAATATTGATATTTATAGAATGTTAGTAATAGTGTTAAAATACAATAATATAATTCAATAATAGTGTAAAAATATATAATATAAATTGAATTAAATATTAAAATTTTAATTGTTTTAAGTTAACTATATAATTGTGGATCCATATTCCCATACAGGGAATGTTTGGAATGTAAATGTTATACCATAATTTATTTAATCTAATCGGGTAAAAATCTAATAATACATATGAGGGTCTTTAATGTTTACATATATATAATAAAAAGTCTCCTGTTATTGAGTGCTGCAAATCACGTCATACAGTCCACTTAAAAAAAAAGTGGACGCTAAGTCCGCCAACTCATTATCAAGATACTGAGGCTCATTTTACATACAATAAAATAGTTTACCATAAAAATAAACAATTATACAGTAGAACAAAAATTAAGAAAATATTGCTGTTATTATTATAACAACATTAATTTTATAATAAGTAGTGTAACACATAAAAAAAATGCTTAACAATGCTAAGCGACCATTACTTATTTTAAAATATATTAATTAATAAAACCTACCTTCTCCATGTTTATCAGCAAATTGAAAAGCTTTCACTAATCGCAGAGTTTCCTCAACTGACCGTCCCACCGGCAAGTCATTTACTGACAAGTGTCTCAAAATACCATTTCTGTCAATTATGAAAAGGCCTGAAAAGAAAATAAAATATTATAATATGTTGATTTTTTTATATCCAGCATCTGTCCTTCCTGCAATGGAGATGGACTGGAAAGGATGTGGTACCCAAGAATTACAAAACGTAAAAGAGGTACGGTAACCACCAATACAAGCAGTGGGAGGATAATATTGCCTAAGTCACTGGAAAGCTATAGAGGAGAATGAATAGAAAAAGTTATGTAATATAGATAAAATAAATAGCTTACCACGTAAAGCAAAACCATCATCCAATAAAACATCATAATCCTGTGATATCTTTTTCTTATAATCTGCCAGCAATGGAATATCTAATTTACCCAAACCACCATCCTGAAAAAATGTATCTTTTTAACACATTAACAAAACAAACTTGATTGTCACATTGTATCTTTTTAAAATATTAGCATTGCTTTTAAGGAAGGTTTTGTTTTTTTTTGCACACCCCAGCAATATGAATACAGAGCTTTCTCAATTTTTTTATTAATTTATTTACACTTTGTTTTAAATCTTTATTTAAATAAAGCAGAGAAGACATAAAAAGAGAAAAGGAACTATTAACGCATAAAAGGCTGTCATATGGATATATAGATACATTGATAGTATGTAAAGCAATACCTTTCTTGGTGTATTGATCCATGCAAGATGACTGAATTCGGAATCAGTAGATACTCCAATCACTTGACAGTCAATACTTGCAAATTCCTTAGCTTTATCACTGTAGGCAATTAGTTCAGTTGGACAGACAAAAGTGCTGAAATTAATGAAGTATTACATCAATAACTGCAAGGGTTAAATTTAAAACCATTCTTTTTACAGTCAGAAGCTACTTGTTTGCTTGCTTGATGCTTAAATTTATTAAGTTTGATCATTACAATAAATCCCACATATAGTAGCATAGGGAGATAGAGAGGTAACCTGGTGACCATTTCCCAATTTCTACAGACTTTTCAAGATGTTGTACGTTGAGTGGCAGAGCTCAATAACACATTTTGTAACCAGAGTGAAGAAATCAAAATATTAAATACATAATTTTTCTGAATGAGAATAAAACCCACAACATTGGCATTACCAGTGATATGCTGTGCTGCTGCACCACAATAGCATCAAAATATTTAAATGTATGATTTATTTTTAGTATTCTTTGATTAGTAAATTTTCAAACAAAAACAAATTTGTTGTAAACATGAATATTAATGAATACTTACAAGTCCAAAGGGTAGAAAACAAGGACAACATATTTTCCATTAAAATCAGCCAGTTTTAACTGATTGAATTCTCCATTTATAACAGCAGTTGCTGCAAAGTCAGGAGCTGGCTTTTGTATTTTTGGTACTAATACTGTACTGGCTGAAAAATAAAAAATATATACATTTTATTTAATATAATTAAATTATTTATAACTTTAGTATGAAAAAGGTTAAAAAATATACCAATAATAAAAAGTGACGAATACAAAATATATATAAAAAATATGTAACAAAATATTAGTAGTAAACATAATCTACAGACATATTATAGAATATAGATAAATATCACATAGTTTCAGATTATGTAATACTTACTAGTTGAAAAACATGATTTTTTTGCTACTGTCACAGCTGGGGCCAGTACCTGTTGAAAGAATAGGGATATAAATGATTTAATCGTTATATATATGCAAACTTTTACTTATTTTGTGTAAATATTTACCCTGCGGATGCATTGCTTGACTAAAAATGACATTGTATATAGATGATTAGTTTAAGTTGTGAGACTTTGTATAAAGATATTTAAATATACGAGAAATACACATGTAAATTGTAGAATTTTCTCGTAGGTAATACCGCACCGCAAGAATCAGCTGGAAGACGTAATTTAAACGTCAAAAATACTTGCTTGACAGTGACATTTAAAATATTATTGCCAATATCTAGTCCTCTAGCTGGACGCAAGTATTTTAAGCCTGTAAAATCAAATACAATGTAATGCTTGAAAATAATGATATTATTATGTTATTATTGATATTTTATTAGTGCCGCGGCACTCTCGGGACGCCAAAGACAAAAAACAACGACGATATCTGTGTCTTAATTTTTTTTAATGGAAAAAACAAGGCAAATGAGCGTTCGAGTTACCTGGTGGTAAGTGATCACCGCCACTCAAGACCCCGTGCAACACCAGAGGAGCTACAGGTGGGTTGTCAGTCTTTAAGGTGGAGATAGACGCACTTTTTGAAGGAACTCATGTCACATCGACCTGGAAATATTGACACAGGTATGCCACAGTTCCGTGGCGCATGGATGGAAGTCCCAATAAAACTGCATAGTTGTGGAGTTAGCTTTAGCTTGTTATAATTATACTTACTAATGCACAAAATTTGTTTCTCATTAATTATAGAATAATAACTCTAACCTCACATAAAACAATCTTTCAGTATATATAGTACATTCATAGACTGATGGATGACACTTTCCTTATTGTTGGTCTGCTCACCCCGTTTTACCATTTCTAACTAATATTCTTAAAAATATTAAAATCATTTGACCTGCATCCTCGGAGCATTGAGATTTTAAATTATCAATTAAAAAGTTATATAAGGGGCCAGTCGTGGCGCAAGGAATACAAGCTGACCAACCGTGTGACTGTAAAAGCGACTGCTTGTGGGTTCGATGCCCACTCGAGGAGATTGAAATATTTACTTAAATTTATGTTTCCATTTTTTCGTTCTGGTGTCGAGGAAAAGCGCAGCGTTGAGTTCTGCCACTCAACACGCAATGCGTGCGCTCAAGCAGAGTGTGAAGCTGATTTATAAGAGGCTACATCTATACCCGTACCCGTAGGTTGCAATAACAAAAACGTAATTATTTTAAATTTACCCTTTATTTACCTACACCTGTACCTGTGCATTGGATTAGAGACAAATCTTTTTAATAGTTATAGAACAGTGGAATAAGAACTTTTTTAACATTAGGCAAGTGGCGTTGTATGATTGTTAAGCTTAATGAAAGGGCTCTATCATTTTTTTGTACATGTAAATTAATTATACTTTGACATTTTATGTTCCATAATATTTTTGTTACAAAATTTATACAAATAGTTATTTCACAAGGTATTTAGAAAATAAAAATTACTAAATTGAATCGTATATAAATAATGATTTATTGCACGGTAAATATGACATCCATGCCAGCCATCTGTTTAAGACAAAGACAGCAATGTCTTATGGGATTATGCTTATCTTACCCACTAATCTAAAATGAAAGGCACAACGTAATGAGTTAACGCCTTGAATAGGAAATGAAATAATATTCATTAAGCAAACTGTTATTTGTTGTTGTAACGGAATTGTATTAGGAATTTAATATTATTTATTAATAAAGTATTTTTAGATGATATTTGTGAGTTGTATAATGAAAATAATTATAATTTATGAATTTGATCCCCAAGTAGGGTATTTTTTTTAATAGATAAAGGAAGCCTAGTGATTTAAAACTCTCCGCTTCTCGCTTTCCGTCGAATTCTCGATACCAGAGCGAGGAAATGAAAATATTAAATATTTCAATTTTCCAGTCGGACTCGTACCCACAACCTGTAGCGTTTACGCTTGTGCCCCTGCGTCACGACTGGCCTTTTTTTCTGCCCCAATATACGATTATGATCTTACTTACGCCTGAGTTCACTTCTTAATAACATTCACTCTGTTCTCCTAATTATTCGCTTATTTAAGTAACAAGTATAATATTTGAAATAATGAACTCCATGTCTGCCACTTTATGTACGTGCATGTAAGCTATTTCGCTAATTAGACATTACGATAGTTGGTACACTATACTGTTTACAATATTTTGTTTAACTAACCGCTCACTCACATTACTCATATAAGATATTTACAGTAAGCATAGTTTGAAGTTGTTTGAAGTTTCAAGAAGACGATGACGATGCCCTTTGTCGATTTTTGGAAAGTTCTGAAACAAAAATATTTTAAATCTTAATCTTACTATTAAATATATAAAATTAAAAGGAATAGAAATTTAAATAGTATCACACTGTATCCCGTGTAGCAAAGAAGCTGAGAACACATTATTTGATCACCATTTTCGCTATAGGTACAAAGGGTCTTAGTTCACTCTTAATAAAAGCACTGTGTTCTCTACTGTTTATAAACGTCATTACGTTATAGTATAAATTATTTAATTATAAATAAAAAAGTGTTTATTTCAAACAAAAAAAAACAATAAGGCCCGTCAGTTGAGGCCAGTTGTGATGCAGGGACATAAGGGTGCGACTGTAAGCTATGGGCTCGATTCACAGTTGAGTAAATAAAATATTTAATATTTTCAATTGATTGCTCTAACGTATCGTGAGCGTGTTACCGCACACAGCAGGGTAGGCATAGGAATCTAATGTTAAGACACTCCGTTCCCCACTTTCTGCCGAATTCTGGAGGCAT
>DWAN01001906.1:0-16394 GCA_018230445.1 Heliconius hewitsoni
CCAACCCACCTTAAAGACCGGCAACGCACCTGTAACTCCTCTGGTGTTGCACGGGGCCGTGGGCGACAGTAATCACTTACCATCAGGTGACCCGAACGCCCGTGTGCCGTGTCTTTTCCATAAAAATAAAAATAAATAAATAATTTTTGACGACACGTCCACATTTAATTTTGTGTACCAATTTAAATAAAGCACAAAATAAAATGTTAAGGGACGCCTTAACATTTATTTTGTGCTTTATTTAAATTGGTTTTAGCTATTAGTTATTTATCGATATGAAGTTTTTTGTTCAATAAAAATACTACAAAATAACTGTTTTATTGAAATTACTGTAACATTAATTTTCAATGTTAATAGTTATTGTCTTTAAAATAATTATATTATTAGAACAAGGAAGTAAATCAGATAGATTATAGTAAATAAATAATTGTATAGTTCAAGCGAGCAAAGTCGCGAGAAAGACGCTAGTACAAAATAAGCAGAAATTTGGGGAAGTCTTAACGGAGTGTTTTAACACCAGGCTCTCTCTGCATGTCATGCTATATGGATGGTACAGCGTGTAGTTACAGTTGCAGTACCTGTATTTTGCTGTAGCAAAAAAAATATTTTAACATCCAGTAGTGCAAATTCAAGTAACAAATTGAAATTATATTCAATTATTTCTTCTATTGTAATTTAAAGTATATTTTTTTTGTTGATATGTTTACAGATATTAAATTTTAGCATAACTTATATCCAAAATAAAATTATGAAAAAAGTTTTATATCCATACGCAGTTCTATTGGTAAAAGTCGATACGTGGCTTTCCATAATATGAGGTGATTTTCAAAGCGTGACCCATATCAATCAGAATTACTGTTTTACATAACCGCTACAATTTTCTGGTTGACTTCAACAATAACGAATTTTAAATAGTGACTAAGTATATAAGTGCCGATACTGTTGGTATTTGTTCTTTAACTTTACTTTGAAGTAATTGTATTATTATTTTCTATGTTCTCTCTCTCTCTCTCTCTCTCTCTCTCTCTACTTGTTAGTTCTTGTTTAAATTTGTCCATATTCCCATATAGGGATGTTTTTTATTTTGTATTTTGTAGCTATTTTACTTATCGAGTATCAAACCTTGGGCTCTTAGGACATCGTAATTTACCATTTGATAGCCTATGTTAAACAGAAATTCAATGTTGTAAATATAATTTGAACAAAACAAAACATAATCTGTGAATATTGCTTACACTTGATAATGGTTATACACATTTGTTCTTTTCTGTGACGGTCACCATTATGTACAAGATTAGTATATTGGAACCTGATTAATTATTTAATATCAAAACTGCAGCACTGTACGCTCTACAGAGAGGAAATACTTAACAAGAAACTTATATACAAATAAAATTATTTTATAAAATTTAAAAGTAATTAACTAAATCTATGGACACATCCGTACATGTACCTAAATGAAAATTTTTTTTTTTTTAGTTTAAAAAACAAAAAAGAAACAAAATCTATGGACACATACGTACATGTACCTAAATGAAAATATGAACCAATGTTAATAAAATCAAGACCGAGGCCGTAGTGGCGCCGCGCAAGGCCACAAGCACGACTGTAAACACCACGATTGTGTATTCGATTCCCACTCGAGGGAGTGAAATATTTAATGTTTTCATTTCCTCGTTCTGGTAACGAAACAAAGCGCAGGGTTTAGTTCCGACACTTCACACGTAATGACTCAAGAATTCGACGGAAAGTGAGGAACAGAAGTGTCTTAACAATACGTTCCCAGGTTCACTCTGCCTACTTTGCTATGTGTGGGATACAGTGTGAAGCAAAAAAAATCAGTGTCACATTTCCTTTAGCTATGTGTAAAGCAAATGAATAAGTCCAACTTAGTAAGTTACACGCATAACACATACATTTGTAGAATTAGATATCACTACAATAAACTGTTTAATAATAATTACACCAATTTAATCAAAAATATCATATATAATTGGCGGAGTAGCGTGTAACCAAAACATACAAAAACATAATTAATACTCGTACAGTCAAATTGAGAGCCTCCTCCGTTCTGACACCCTTCAAAAATTTACTCAATAAAGTTTTTCTTCACAGTGGTTTTATTAAAATTATTTATTCTTCAAAAATATATTCTCGCAACAATGTTATAGAAAAGTTCGAAACAAAAAATGAATTTCAGTTGTTTGCTGCATATCTACAGACAACATCGACAAACAACGCGTGAATGAAGTGAAAATTGATTTTTTATTTATATAACAATCCTCACTACAAAATTGATATTGAAACTATTCAATTAAAATGTTTTTTTTATCAACTTGATAGTCTTGAGAAGAAACAAGTGCAGTTGAAAGTAGTGAAAAATAGTTGAAAACTAAATAATAACCTACACAAAAATACTTAGATAGTTATATATGTGCATACATAGGGTGAGAGGCGCTCGAGTTTTAACTGATGTAAAGTTCCAATTCCCCCCTCCCCCCTTCTGCAAGTGCCTTATCGTTTTAATTAACATATAGATTCTTAAGATTTGTGGGTAATTAGGTACCGAGGAACTTTATCATCGTTAGACATACTTTAACAACAATATTATATTTTATTCAGTTATTTAGTACTTAGGACAAACTGTATATACTTACATATATTAATTTTATTGTTGTCATACACATTATTATAATTTTAGTGTTATTAAATAAAATAATAACATTTCTTATTCAAGAAGTTTTATAAAACCCTTTTATTATTTACGTCCACATAACTTGGAAAATGGAGCACTGGACTTAATTTTATAGGCGTTTGTTATTATTTTTACATAAAATTGGAGAAAAAATATTCTGTGGTAACAAAATATATCATGAAGAACATTTAATCGGTAAATGTAGCGGTAAATGAGGAACCACTCCAATATGTGTTCAGTCAAATGTAAAATAGATCAGCCAATTTACGACTAGGCCTTGAAGGATAATGTTAGGTCGCGTAGTAGCTGTTTAATATTTTAAACATCGTTATTACAATTAAAATATCTATGCGACAGTACCTGTCAATATTTTTTAATACGGAATTCAATCCTCCAACCATTAAGTTAGCCCATCCTCCATCCATTATTATGTTGCTTCTTACGTTGATGATAATGTATATCTGTACGCTATGTAAATAAACATAAAATTTATACTAAAATAAAATTCAAAGTAAACATTTTTTTTGGCTTTCAATTATTAAGGAGTCCGCTTTACTGTCGTTGGCGATAACCGTATTTTTAAAAAAAAAAACATGTATATCAAAGTATAACATATAAATAAGTACAATTGACAGTCAGCAAAATACAACGTCCGGCCGTGTTAAGTAGGCTAGCCTCGAAAATAGGCTAGCATCGACATCTTTATGCTTGATACGTAGTAATTCAATACAAATATTGCTAGACGTTAGTTGACTCTTGAGACCAATACAAACAGCACTGCACACAACTGGTGCAAACAGCAAATAATTAGTAAGTCTGGAAAAAATCCTGAACTAAAACTGTCAAAGAAATCATTTTATAGAAGAATTGTTCTACCAAGAAGTAATAAGAAAAGTTAATAGTCATAACAGGTATTCTTATCTGAATGTTGAGTTAATATATATTAAGCTTTAAGCGTGTACACGACACGACGACGGTATTGACGACGACGACGGTTATGTATTCGTAGAGGACCAATGTACCTCACATTTGTTTTACGAATTATATATTGAAATTTCTTGTAAATTTATTGTATCGAAGTATACATATGAAAACACAATAATATATATTTTTTATTTTTAAACATTTTTAAAGTGTTAATCCACACTTTATAAATAAGTATATATATTTTTTATTTTATTCCATTAATATGCAACTCACTGTACCTCTTTATGCCATGAAAAGGCATGCATTCAAGAACTATATAGAGCGTTCCATTCACCCCCGCATTTCTATGGAACGTGCCGCCGGCGCCGGTGTCCTCTATCCATTGCGTTTCACTCGTATCACATAATGTAGGCATTTCCCAGTTTAATACAACAGATCCATTAAATTATACCTATTTACTTTGAAATAATAAGAATTGAATTGTCTTCTTGAGTTGGATGGGAAGTAACATTAGATACATTCATCAAAGTTTGGACTTAGGGCCAAATTGGTGATTGGTCGAGCAATCTCTTAATACATAGTGTCTTGGATTAGGGCGTAAATACGAAAACGAAGTGATTTCGTTTTCTCTGCCTGCTCTCGTATATGCGACATATGGCGTGAAACTAAAAAAATATAATAAATAAAAACAATAAGGAACTTAAATCTTTTGTGAACATTTTTTTTCAATTAACAACTAATTTAAAACTACAACATACAGTTTTTGTATTATGGAAATTGCAACAAGGTGATGTTACAAGCAACATTTTAGTCATATACCATAATTTATGAGTTAATTTTCTACAGACGAGCGTCGTGACTTTGTAAATATGATATACGTTTTATAATATCTACGAGTCACTACGTTCACTACGTTCTACATACAATAAGTAGCTATTAAGTTTTTAATATTCTAGAAAGGAGCACACATGCACTTCATTTTTATGTTGATCATTATTATACAATATTGTTTTTATATTTTTTCTAAATAAGAAAAAATATTTTTGTATAATAAAGTTCGTTACAAGGCTATTACAGACAAGCTGATTGTCAAATATGTTTATTGAACATAATTTTTTAATTTAATTTTGTTATTATAAAATTTTAATAAATACTTTACTTAATAATAATATTTACAACAAGCACTATTATTTAAATTTTATTTACTTCTCTTAATTTTAAAGGCCTCCTGGCGCGGTGGTACAAGAGTGTAAGTGAAAACGCAACATCCAATCGGTGTAATGAATTTAAATATTTTCATTTCCTCGCTAAGACCCGCGACTCATCCCGGAAAATGGATAACGGAGTGTCTTAACCACTATGTACCCTCGGGTTACTCTGCTATATGCGGAAATGCGATTTTTTTTACAAAAATAAGATTTTTTGGGAAAAAGAAAATCATATCACAACCTAAACAATGTAAATGTTACATACATTTACACCATGTATTAAATTCTAAAATAATTTGTAAGAACAGAAAACAGTTCTGCGGAGAAAAAAAATACGTTACAGAATTTACTTCGTAATTCACGCTTAATACTTCGGTCACGTTTTTCCATTTACCTTTTGCCGTTACATTAATGCCTTGCTGAAGACCTGATGTCGAAACCGTAATTATTTTATTTTAACAAATTTTTGAGACAATATTGATTTGAAGGCAAATTTATAAAATTTATTTTCGATCGATTTATAGTAAATATTTTTTAACTAAACAAAGTTTAAGGTAGTTAAAGGACGACATAATATTTTCATTTCTTTGCTCTGGCACCGAGGCAAAAAAGGCCCGGTATTTATATTGTTAACAAGCATATAAAAGTTTTGAAGTAGCTTGACAAGACCATATGGCTTAGTGGTCAGAGCGCCTGGGCGGTTTTCAGGAGGCGCGAGTTCGAGTCTCGCTACGTTCTTTATATGTTTTCTAAATAAGTATTTTTCTTTCGTAAGTGTGGAATAACAGTTTAAAATGTCAAAAATATTTAATACATAGTACTTATATTTAATACTTTCTCTCTTGTCCGACGATAATTCTTAGTAATTATTTTTGAGTAGCGGAACTACAGAGATACAAACAACATAAGTAAGATGTAACAAGCGTATAAAAGTTTCGACGTAGCTTGATGACAACGTATGGCTTAGTGGTCAGAGCGCCTGGCCGGTGTCCAGTAGGCGCGGGTTTGAGTCCCGCTACGTTCAAATTCTTTTTATACGTTTTCCAAATAAGTAAATACAAACCGTGAAAGATACACATGTATATAGTGGTTACAAAAAACAATTACAAAAATTGTGACTTGCAAAAAATTTTGGCGTTTCTGAATGCGGTTTGATTTGGCGACAATCCAGGAATTGACCCTTTCTTCTTGGCTGTGACCTAGATAAAGTTTTTAGCTGCTTGAATTGTTTAATGCAGACAGAATACATTTCAATGAAATTGCACTTAGCCTTGTGCGATTGTGATCTTCTAAAACGTTTACCATATATATATAAAATTTTAATAAATACTTTACTTAAGAGAGGGCAGAGGGAAATTGCTTATAGAGTCTGTAGAAGGATAAAGCCGTTACAGAGATTGATATAAACGACAAGTTTGGATTTAAATGATCTGAAGCAAGCTATGGTTCTTCTATTCATGTACTTTATAATTATAGATTTTTTTCAGCTTCACGCTGTATTCCGCACATAGCAGTAGTAGGTAGAGAGAACCTAGTGTTAAGACACTTCGTTCTCAATTTGTAATTATAGATACAAATACAGACTTATAACAATATGTTTGTATTTAGACAGGGACTCTTTAAAATGCTCTAACACTCACTTTCCTGCTCTAACTCAAACAAATACTGCCTTTGTACAATTTGAGTACAAACATGGCTATCAAACAATATTGCCACTCAGCATATTATTATTAGCAAAAACAATAAATTAGGACAAGAAGAGGTTGCAGAGGCTATTACGAAAGCTATTAAGGTTTTGTTTTTTCGCAAGTACTATGCGCTTCTTTTTTTATATAAAACGTTATTTTGTACAAAAGTGAACGTAAAAAATTTAAAGCAAAACACTTAATATACTATATTAAGTAAACTAAGATACGGCATTTCCAAAAGTGAAACAGTTCGTTTTTAACATATTTTAATTCTGGCACACGAAAACCGCATTAATATCAGCTTTTGTAATTTTAACAGATTCATAAATTTTCCATGTTAGCTGAACACGAGCATTCACAATATATACTTTTATTTTTGTAAGGATGAATTTTAACGTACAATAACAAGTTTTATAAAATGCATAAAGTTATTATAACAGGAACGTAACTTGTTTTATATTGTAAAATGTCAGCAAAAAATATATGAATATAATGGAATTGTTTAATGTAAACAATAGATATGAAATATAGAATAACGTTACATTAAGCAATCCATCCAAGAAGAAAAATCTTATTGATTGTTAAATGTGTACCTACTACCTCAAACTCCTTAGGGCAGCACACTTGGATTGTGTTCACATTGTGCACTCTAGAACAGTAGTGATACATTGGCAAAATACAAACACAAAAATTATACTGTCAATATCTATACATATTATAAAATTATAGCTGATCGCTGTCTGTACGTTGGAGATATACTTCAGTTAAAAAATATTATTTGGGATATCTAAGGAAGTAATAGAACTCAAAACTTTTTTTTTTAAATTGTGGCTGTTTGTCTGTGCGTTTGTGCGCGCTAATCTCAGAAACGGATTTAGTTAATTTAATGAAATTTTCACATTTGTATTTTTAATGTTTAATGTTGGTTTTATTTTAATCTGTTCCTAAATAAAAAAGTTATATCAGTATAGAGTGTTAAGTTCGCCAAAAATGCTATAACATTGTTATATTTAATTGGCTGAAGCCTTAATTTTGAAAGTATAGATATTTTCTTTAAAATTATATTGTTATAAGAACAATAGTAACTCAGATTAGAAAATTAATAATTGTATAGTTCAAGAGGGTGAAGCCGCGTGCGGGTCCCTAGTTTAGATATAATAAAGCCGTTGTCGTGAACTACTCTAATAAAATCCGCACACGGAATTCCATACGTTTCTTGTAGCGTAGAAATGGTTTGCCAAATTGTTGGTAAAGTTTTGCCAGCGAACTGAAACAACTCCGTCCGTCGATTTCCTACTTTACCTGTTATTGTTATTTACCTTTAAAATATAAAGTAACGAAGTATAGATAGTTAGTAAATAAAATGTATATAAAATTTCACCATTTTAATTTTACTCTTAAAATTAATTAATAATGAACTATCCTCTTAAGCATAATTTTATAAAACTAGTGAAGCAAGCAAAAGGTTGTTTCTAAACGTTTATTAATTTATAATTAAATTCGTGCAAAAAGCTTTTATTGTAAATGAACGTTAAAATATGTCAAATGAGTTGTGTTAATGTAATAGAATGTAAAGGAATTTCAAAAATATGAATGATATAAAGGCTGTAAATGAATTGATGAAATATATATAATACATTTTATTTCCTTTTTTTAAAGATAGTATTAGGCACAAAACATTCTTATTTATATTGCTAACGTAAATATTAATTAAAAAAATAGATTTTTAAATAAATATAAATTTTACAGTTGTAATTTTATTAGATTATCTGTCTGAGTGTGCTTACCTAGTCAAGTTATGTTTATAGTATGTATACACTTCTATTAGTTTTTTTTTTTAATTCCTGCTGAACTTAAACAATGACCTTTTCCCACGATTGTATTTATTAAATTTTTCACACCAAACCGAAATATTTCATACTTTGACTTTATATCAACATGGACGCGATATTTATTAAAATACTTTTATTTAAAGCTTCAATAGACACAATATAATAATGTGTAAGAATCAATTATTTTCCTATACAACAACACTCCGCGAGCACATGCTACAATACTCAAATCGAATGAGCCACGTCAGGCTGAATGTTGTTTTAATTGATACTATCAATCTTTGTCATTTGCCAGACAATCATTTAGTGTACAAGATAAATTGCTTTTATATAAATACTAAGTAAGTTAGTAAAGCGCCTGTTTATCGATCGGTATTTAGTATTTATATATTAGGTTAAGCATTAACATTTATTTTAATAAGCATATTTCATAAACTTTAACATTTATTTTTCACTAGTGTCCCGCCAACCACTTCGTTTGCGTAGACCCAGTGATAATTGTCAGACAATTTATATTTACTACCCATTATCTTTTATTATATAATTTTTTAACTTCTCGATACCAGTCTCTTCTAAACTGTCTCGTTTTCAGTATCGTATACTTATAATAATTAATTTTATTTAAAATATAGTTAAAGTTTCTCATACAGATATTAATATGAATGATAACTCAAGTATATTTGATATTCTTATGTCGATTCCAAATGATGGAGTTAAACTTGACAAATTACTAATTACATTACTGATTTTCTTATTGATGTACTGATGTTTCCTATATATATATCGATATCGATATCGAATATATCTATATCGATTCTAAAATAATTGATCCATGATTTTTGTTTTTAAGTATTATGTTAGCAAACTTAGAAATACATAGGCAGACTAATATCACAAAAGATAAGGAAAAGGAGTTCGAGAAATAAGAGTTCGACAAATGGTAAATCATATATTTACGCGTAGTTACAGAACACGGATGGCACGCTAATGTACCATGTGTCAGCTGTAAAGAACGATGAACGTAACAGGGTGGTTTGTCGTGAATGGGTGGATTCGCGAACATAAAAAAACACAAATATTTAAATATTTCATGTATTTTATTGAGATTGTTATCCTCAGATTTTCTTTCCTTGTCAATTTGTTTAATTTTATTGTAGGTATTTGGTAAAACACAAACACATTGGACGCTCACAGTCTCATGTGTATGGTTGGTTATATACTGTATTTATGCAGATGAGACTAAACGGCAATTCCCTCTTTACCTCTTCACTGACACAGTGCGACGCAAAGTGTGACGGTGAGTTCCGCTACTCAGCACGCAATGCCTCCAGAATTGTAGGATTGAACTTCTCTGTTTATATTTAATTTCATACTACTACAATCTTGAAATCTTGAAATTGATACGGAACGGCTCGCCCTCGGTGACTGAGTCTGACTTACACTCAACTGGTGTTTTATATAAAGAGCATTGTTTTATATTTTTATTATTTTTTCTTAACACGTAACTACTTATACGAAAGCAAGAACGGTTACGAACGAACAATTGCCGCAACTTCATACAAATAAGTTAACATCGTTTCAAATTAGTAAGACCTGTGTATGTGTATAGAAGACATTATTAAGTGATTTTGACGTGTTATCTAAAATAATGTAGTTACTTATGATATTAATCTCAAGATGAAATTTGATATTGGTTACCGCGAACCGTGACGAAAGCTCACCTAATTCAAACAAAGTTATTACAGAATCAAGTAATATTAAGTGAAAATATTGAAGCTAATAATTTACTTATAAAATATAATAAATCAGTTTCACGCTGTTTCCGCATGGGCTAGGGTAGGCAGAGGGTTGAGACACTCCGTTCCCCATTTTCCGCCAAAGACATTGCGTGTTGAGTGGCGAAACTTAATGTCGCGCTTCACCGTGACACCAGAGCGAAATGAAATATAATTTTTTTTCATTTTCTCAGTCTGGTGACGAGACAAAACATTGAGTTCCATCTCACAGCACGCAATACCTCGACGATGGAAAATGGGGAACGAAAGCGTCTTAATGGGAACGGTATGTCTTAACACTAGGTGCCGAGGTTCCCCTTGCCTATTGCTTGCTGTGTGAGTGACATGTACGAGTTCCTTTTTTCCTTCTGAAGAACAAAAAACGTAAAAATATACATTGGGTTTGATTTATTTCATAGAATTTTAGGAATTTCATTCCTTTTTTATTGAGGAAATGGTACAAAAATAACCTGTCTGTTATATAGCGAAAAAATATAATAAAAATATTTCAATTTCTATTTAAATTCTATGTTTTATTGTATCTCAATTTTAATAAAATTGTTCAATATAAATATACCTACATCCCGAACCACTACCGTCCAACGTTCGACTAGCCGATAATGGATTTTGTTTGACCATTACTTAAATTACTTTAAGACTGTCACTAACTGAAATTGCGTTGGATTTTTTATAATATATTTTGTAACAAAAACATTTATTTATATATTTTAGTTAACAATTCTAAACGCCCGCGTTGCCTGCTTGGAAAACATGTAACTCTAATACGTTTATTGAAATCCTTGTATTAAAACCATACGTTCAGTCTAATAGTCTGGACTATACCGATTATAAATTTTCTACAAAGAATCTTTTCTTTTGACTCAATTACGACGAGTTTTTTAAACAGCTGTAATTGGGAGAAACATAAAACATTTCTATAAATTACAGTTTACAGATTCACTATTATTACGGATTAAAGATTCATATAAATTAAATACTAAATTAATTATCTTCTACGTCTATACCTATTCCATTAATGCAACAACCGAAGTAAGAGAAATAAATCTTAATCTAAAAAACAATATCGTACCATTTCCTTATTAAAATAGCGATGTAAATATCTTGAAGGCCTTATTGAATTCCATAATTTATAAGGCCGTCCATTGTGATGTCTTGCCTAGTAACGAAATATTCTTGTTTTATTCTACCATCCAGCAAGCAGTGTTTCTAAATTTATGAAAAAAAGCGAAGAAAATGATTCACACAATACGTTTATATATTGTCTGAATCTTCACTATTTAGCAGTTAATTATTTGTAAATATTTAAAAGCGACTTACACAGTAGAAAAAAGAAAAAATGTTATATTAATTAGTAATTACCATATGATAAAAAAAAAACAGAATATATAAAACTGGAAAACATAATTTATGAATTTTAAAATTTGAGGGCAGTCGTAGCGCAGGAGCACAATCGTGTGAATGTATATGCGTCAGGTTATAGGCTCTATTTCCCCTCGAGGAAATGAAATATTTAATATTTTTATATACTTATATTTAATATTTTCTGGTGTCGAGGCAAAGTGCGGTGTTGAGTCCCGCCACTCAACACGCAAAGCTCGGCGAAAATTGAGGAACGAAATAGTCTTAATGGAAACCTAGTGTCTTAAACCTAGGTTCCCAGGTACCCCGTGCCCACCCTGCTTTTGTGGAACACAGAGTGAAGCTAAAAATAAAATTTTCTTGTCAGTTTTTCAAATTTTTTAACTGCTTGTGCAAGCAAATCTTCCAAGCTATTGAATTCAGTTGAATGAAACTTATTTTTTTTTCTATGTTAATGGACCCAATAATCTATGAACATGATTTAAATAATGTAATAATATGTAGTCGGGTGACTACATACTATTAAATTATTAAGGAAACCTTATAAAATCGACGCAATAGAAGTATTGAGAAGCAACTACTTTCAATAGAAGGAGGTAAATGTATATACGTTTTTGATCAGTATTGGAAAACCATTCAGTGATGCAGCCACCAGTGATGACCTCTTTGTTCTTTGTTATTGACCAAAATTGAAGTCATTACGGGTGCAGTTGCAGTTGCACCTCATCCATTCATTGACGTTTAATTGACATTGCTTAAAAACTTTTGCTAAGGCGGCTTTTCGTTATTTTTTTGATAAACAATATTTTTTTGACAGAAAAATCCATAACTGCTTACTGTCTTATTATAGTATCGAAGATTATTATTACTGAATACGGAAAATGCGTAAAGCTAAAATAATTACCTAATATTGATACAATTATTGACTCGTACTTCCTTATGTCGTGAAAGCCCAAGTCAAGTTGTATACTTAGCTCTAGTTTTATAAAATTAACTTTTATTGACATTAAAAATTCGTCAATCAATTAGATACCTTTCATTGAAATTAAATTTTGTATTAAAAATGCAATACTATTTAATATTTTAAGAACACCCGCTCTTTAAGAATATGAAAGTTTAATACTGAAATTCATTAAAAACAGATCGAACAGAGGACAAGCGGAATTGAGATAGATAGTACAGTCTTGGGAGATTAAACTTAGTTGGTTCAGAAAAGTGTATGCATAGCAGAATTTTATGGATGATTCTGTAAAAAATAAAAAAAAGGTATATTTGGAAGATTTTTCGTTAAAGCACACAAATATTCAATAAATATATAAATATAATACAATAAAAATAAAAGATACAAAAATATTATACAATTTAAGCTATTGACGCTTTTATAAATAAAAAAATAATTAAAAAGGCTCTAAAATAGTCAAATGTATAAGAGTTATATAGGTTATATAAGTTGTTTCTTTTTTGTTCCTATTAATGTAAGACGTCTATGCGCTTTTATGATAAATACATATTTTTTTATATATCCTGCACATAGCAGGGCAGGCAGATGGAATCTGGTTCCCATTAAGTCACCTCTGTTCTCCACTTTCGACGCTGCGAGGAAATGAAAACATTAAATATTTCATTCCCTCGAGTAGCAATCGAACCCACAAACATCACGTTTATTGTTTTTATTAGCACCACGAAACGAAAATCAAAGCTAAAATAAATCTTTATTTTTTGCTTACTATAGATATATGCACGTTGGTCTGTGGTCGTAAGTGTAGGAGATGTCTGTCATAAACTTGTGAATACTCCAACTTTTGTACTCTACGGCAGCTGTTACGATCGCATATTTTCTGCACAGCTTTAACCGAAAACAAAATTTACTAAAATATTATATCCAAGTCAACAATCACACGCGTGAGTGTACTTCGTAAGGAAAAGATATTTTATGTACCTATTCAATTAATTTTATAAGCTCAGGGAGATGTGAAGTGGATTAAAATTAACTAGATATAGTAGCCCACACGTGACACTGACTGTGTACGACGGATTTTGAAGAAAAAAACGCTTTTTTTTATAATTTGATAATAAAATTGTTACAAGCACATTGTTTGACAAAGTTCTGAATGAAACAGTTCCGGCTCCATTATATTGTCGTTATGAGAGAACCCCTCGTTATCTTAATAACCTTATAATGGTTAGATTTCATATAACTAGGTCTAATACATGTCACATCGTAACTTTTAAATACTTAGTGACTAATAACTAAAATGAAAAGACAGAAATTAATTAAAATAATATTTTCCTACCACTGAGAGATGTGTCTAGAGCAACCGTTATACTATTGAAGAAATGATTTGATTAATGAAATTAAATAGAGAATTCCTTTATCATTAAAAACAAAAGATTACAGAACATTCAACAAGATGGATTATGATGACTAAGGTTAAAACTATGTGCTAATTTAAACTTATACAAGTTATACTATTGAAATTTGGTAAGTATGAATATGACACAATATTATCGAAAGTGAGAATGATATTTGTTATCTTTTAAAAATTAGCGTTATGCTATATACCGCACACTGCAGGATAGGCAGAGGGAACCTATTGTTAAAACACTCCGTTCCCCACTTTTCGTGGAATTCTGGGGGAACCGCGGAACCCAACGCCGCGATATGCCTCGACACCAGAGCGAAGTAAATAAAAATATAAATTGAAATATACATATTATTTTCATCGAGTTTACTACAGTCACATTTCGTTCCCCTGAGCCACGACTAGATTCGTTATTGTCTTTGGAAGGTCATAAAACTTTTTTTTTAAATCAATGGTATATGTAACTTACATAATTTAGTTTGAAACCCCATTTAAAGAACGATAACATTTTATTTTTCCGTTGCAGTAAAGAGGTTTCTCTTAAAATTGGTAATTTAAGCTCTCACACTCCAGTCGAAACGCAATGTCTCGAATTTCTGTGAAACTCTGTGCTCTCATTAAATTAAAATAAAAGTTTTTTGTAAAATTTTCTTAAAGATCAACGAAAACCAATCAACAATGAAACAGAATACGAGTGAACTGATCGACTTTGAACAATTTTTTTTTTATTTGAAAACAAAGTCTATTGAAATCTGAAAGGCCACTACATATAAATTTAAAACTGAGCCTTTTGACTTTGTTGTCTGTTCCTATTCACATTTTAACCAAATTATATATCTACATCTCCAGCACAATAACTTAGGCAAGAGTATTTTATATTGTCAAAATAAATGAATATCAATTTATCTAGAAACAATAATAAGTTTTTAACTTTATATTTAATCATATTATACTAAAATAGTTTCTATAATGTATTTTATTGAATGAACTATTATAACAAATGTAGGTTCAGGGGCCCCTCCCTTTACATTGCTATTGCGCTCGCCTTCACTGTTCAATCCCAATATAACAAATTACCTCTAAAGAATTAAGTAACACCTTTTATAGATTTATTAGCAAAAATGGCTGCCTATCAAAGAACAATGTTGTCATATCATACATGCTTGTATATTACAAATAAGTAGGACAGCATATTATTATGGGTATAGCAAGTTAATCAACCACAGCCATTTTTACGCTCATTGATAGGACTCTTCCTGAAGGATCTCTACGTGGATCGGTCCTGCGCTGCCCACATCCAGCTGCTTTCGCAACTGAACCCGGAATTTCTTGTAATTCAGCGGATAGTGTGGAACTTACAATTAGGTTCCCTCTGTCTCTTCTGCCGTGTAGGGAAAATATTGTGCCCTGTACCACGACTGACCCCAAAAGTATTTATTATGCGATTAATTAATAAACTTAATGAAAAGCAAAAGAAATAGATGACAGCTAGTACGGGTCATTGTTTACTATGTACAAAAAAGTTGCTATGTATAACATGCATGTGTGTATGTAAAAACGTCCGATAGTAAAAAGCTCGTAAACTCAATATACTCACTGACGCTACACGCTATCGCAATATCCGCCCCGTCCTGTCAACAATGAAGTTACACGAAAAGTTAACAATATTCATATTTAAACGAAATATTTATGATATTTAATATTTGTTATGTTGTGATATTTCACGTTGTATCCGCTGTATATAGCAGGGTATGCAAAGGAGACCCACTATTAGGATAATCCGTCCCCCACTTTGTGCTAAATTTTGAAGACATTGAGTGTTTAATATCGGAGCTCAACGCCACTCTTTTACTTTGGTACCAGAGCTAAAATGTTAAAATATTAATAAATAATTGTTCATACTCCCGAGTGGAAATCCCACAACCGTCGCGTTTGGATTATACACTTATGACACCGCACCACGACGAATTAAAGTATAAAAGAAACATTGTCATTTTCAAATCTTTATTTTTAATATAAATAAATTCACAAATTTTACTCCAAATAACATTTGATAAAATAATATTCAACAAAGTTGTATCTTCGCTATAGAATATCATAATTAAATTAATATTTGTATAATATTCTTATTCATTGGGTGTCTTTAAAATAACTGACTTATAGCAGACGGTCTCAGATATAATACAATTAGTTATTATATATTTGTATACATTTCATAGAACAGTAATTATGAAAGCAATTATAATTCGCAATACGTATATTATCCATACCTATATTAAAAATTTGAAAGTAACTCTGTCTGTATGTCTGTCTGTATAGCAATCAGGGCCCAACCGCTGATCTGATTGTGATAAAATTCAATATTTTTTTCTCATATTTGTAATATTCTCGATACAGGGTGGAAGTGTCAGCACCACTTTAAATGAAATCATAGTTTTAACTACTTTATAAAAGCCTAATACATTTTTTCCCCCAAAAATGAAAAAGTTATTTTTTCAAACAAAATAAATAATAAAATTATTGTTG
>DWAN01001907.1:0-16391 GCA_018230445.1 Heliconius hewitsoni
TTTTTAAGAAACGGGCTAATAGTCAATTTCAGGAGATTCAGATTCAGATTTTACGTAGAACTAAAAAATAAATAAATAGAAAATAAAAAAAATCGCCCACATATGCTATAAAATGCCTACTGAAATTTATATTACACTAGCTTTTACATGCGGCTTCGTCCGCGTAGTTGACTACACTTGAGTGGAAGTTAGTAAGAGCTATGTATGACACATGTCACATTCCAAGTGCCCAAAGTAACTGTGACCGCAGGTACGGTGGCTTACATTAATTAACATGATGTAATATGACTATACACAACCGAGCACAATAAATAGATAATACAATAAAATATAATTTTCCAATTCAAGCTAGTACTTCCTGAGATCAGCGCGTTTAGCAAAACAAAATCTTATAATATCATCATGTACGGTATAGAGACTGCCTTAGTTGTTACATAGAATATTAAAGTTAAGTATACTATAAGACGTATCTCAAAATCATTTTTGGTTCTTCACTACCTATCAATGTAAATTGTTTCTGCGATATGATTAGATGTAACCAGTTTAAGTTTTTGCCTGTCTGTAACGGGATGGCCAATTGAGGGGATTTCCGTAGGGAAAGATTGTTAACTTGGATACGTTGATCGTATAATACTTTGGTTCAAGACTTTAAAAGTAATTCTTAATATGCTAAGAATACTAATAATATTTTAATTTTATTATAAATGTTTGTATATTTAATGTAGATATTAAATTAAGTAATTAAAATATTTAATAATAAAATTAAAATATTGCAGTATTTAATACAGAGCGAATCTAGTGTCTTAACATTCTGTTCCCTACTTTCCGATGAATTCTGGAGGCATTGCGTGTTGAGTGGCGAAACTCAACGCCGCGCTTTGCCCCGACATCAGAGTGAATAAAAATTTAAATAAATATTTCATTTCCTCAAATGGGGACCGAATCCACATCCAGTGGCGTTTACACTTTGTGCCCCTGCGGTACAACTGGCTTGTATTGAATAACAAGTAATTTTATATTGATTTTATAAAGCGTTAAAAGATAAAGCAATTCAGTTAAACAAATTAACCTTATCAAATATATGTAAAATTATACCTAATAATTTTACAGCAAGAAACACGATCTATGGAAACAGATCCTTTCGTGGTATCGTTATTAAACATACAATAAACTGTATAAACTTCACACTGTATTCTGCATATTAGTAGAGTCAACAGAGCTAACTAAGTGTCAAGGCACTCTGCTTGCCATCCAGATCCGAGAAATTGCGCGGACAGTGTCGGAACTTAACGTCTCATTTAATAAACAGTTTTTTTTTGCCTACAAAATATATTATTATACAAAAAAATATATTTTGTAAACGGCATATTGTTCTACGATTTATGTCGACAAACACATATATTGCTGCCGTTTTAATGATATTTATTTATTTTTATAGCTTCACGCTGTATCCCGCAAACAGCAGGATAGTCAAAAACAATGTATCTAACACTATACTTTCCCCCGCACGATGAACTAATTTACTTTTTTTTATAAGCTTCACGCTGGATCCCGCACACAGAAGGGTAGGCAGTGGGAACCTAGTGTTAAGACACTCCGTTCCTTACTTTCCACCAACATTTGGAGCCTTTGCGTGTTGAGTGGCGGAACTCAACGCCACACTTTGACTTGGCGGCAATAAATAAGTAAATAAATATTTCAATTAAATAAATATTTCGGATTTAATATAAAATACACGACAATCTATCCATCAAGTTGGATAGGTATATAGTAAATTTACATCAAGTTTCGGCTACCCCACTAAATATATACATACAAAATAACAAATTTATTACAATTCCAACGCATAAAGTGCGCCCACGCAACGTTAGATAATTGTTTATCGTGTATCGGTTACCTAACAATATTGTTGATGTAAGCATTGTATAGAATAGAATTAATGGTTCTTTGAATAAGGCTACTGTCAGTATTTTATTTTTTTCGTAACGTCTATTTTTTTTTGTATGATCGAGATACTTGGTTTCTTAATAGTCACATATCATGCAACGCTTGTAATATCCTTGTTTTTAATGTATACTAATGTTATAGAGTAGACAAGTTTGTTTGGTTGTACGCGTTAATCTAAGGAACTACTCATTCGACTTGGTAGATTCTTTTTGTCATGCAAAGTTCATTTATCAGGGAAGATTAAAGATTAAACTAATAGGAGTAACAATAAATAAATATTGCAAAAACAGGAGATCTAGAAAGCTTCTTAGCAAATAATTATATATTAATATTACCCTTTGACCACACAGATGAAAAAGGCCTGTAACAACTTTTTTTTTCATATTATATATAATTTCTAACATAACATTTTCGTCTGTTCGAAATAACATTATTTTTAGAACAAAAATAAACATGAGATCAACAGCCAGCAAGCTCAATTTATTTTAATTCAACTTAAGTCAAATTTAGATAAAGTTCAGCCACTCTCCTTTGTGCTACAGTAATTACAACAATTGAAGACAATACTCTCATGGCCCATTAACTTTTATTTCGCGCAACACTATGAAGAACTGCTTACATAATATTATACAAGTAACTTGACTAGATTTGTAAATAGCAAAAACCCTAAAATTGGGTTAGAACGTGGGACTTTAGATCAGAGATCATGCAATTGTTACGACACGGTGTGCATCAATTGAAATTATAGATCTTATCTAAAACTTCAATAGTTATAGTATTGGAGCTATAGTTATGTTACTATAGTTGATGTAGTATAGTTCCGTTATATTACTACAGTTCTTGAGGTATGAGTGCGATGTTAAGATGAAATTTTATATTATTTATTATATGATCTCGCGATCAACAAAGGCCTAGCTATACGAGGCCCTCGTGGCTCAGCGGCGCTGTGTGTGACAGTGAACAAGACGATTGTGGGTTTGATTCTAATACGTGAAATTTCGAAAATTCTCATTCGAGTTTCTCTTTCGTGAAAGAGTGAATTATTTTCATTTCTGCCACGAAACTTTTGCGAAAAGGGGGGAAACCAGTGTTTTGTCAATTTTGTTTTATATTAATTAAGAATTAATATAGAACAAAATTGGGTACATATATATGACTTTGATATTTGAAATTTATAGAAAAAAAAATTTTTTTAACCCTTATGGGAAAAAAACGAGCGATATTTATAACAAATTACATTATATTTGACGAAGTGTACGTTTTATTCGACACATATTAGTCACAAACTACGTTGTAAAGTGAGAAAATAAATATGATTACATTTAGCAACTTTCCCAAGAGAGGATGGTGTCCATGGTGTCTATAGTTGGACGTCGGACTGTACCACTACAGCGTCACATCATGAACAATTACCGCAAAAGTTTATGTTTTCACCAAAAATTATAACAAATGTATGACGAAGCAACTTTTTTTTATTAAATTATTTTGAGTATTGACCTTCTAGTCCAGGTGTTTGTATCAATGGCGTGCTATAAAAACACTTGTAATCGAGCTCTTTTTTATCATATAACAATGAAGATTTATGACGTGTTTGTAGGCTTAATAGGTCTAATAGTTAGTGAATATCTATACAGTTATGGGTTCGATTCCAGGCAGTTATTTTTGTCAAAATCTGGTTATATGTATACCTTGAGTCTTATTTTAAAAAAGTATACGATTTTTTAGCTTCACTTTGCATTCCGAACAGAGCAGAGTAGGCAGACTTAATGTTAAATATATAAATTTGCCCATAAAAATTATAACGGCATAAAAAAATTGTAACATAATTTAAGACGTAGCTTGATGAAAATGTATGGCTTAGTGGTAAGAGCGTTTGGATGCGCTCCACGAGGCGTGGGTTCTAATAACGCTACGTTCAATTTTTTATATTTTGTTTTTAAAAATATTTTTAAAAATACATAAGTGTAAAATAACACTTTACTCCTCCATTCTGGTTTATATAGGTAGTTTGGGTGTCATTATACTATGACGTAGGTCGCAAGTTCATATCTATATCATATTTATAGCATATATAAACTTAAGTGCCGGTCTCGATGATGTACGATAAAGTCTGAAAGCTAATAAACTGACGTTACGAGTTATTGCTATCAAATAAGGAAGTTCAGATGTTGTTGCTTGTTTTCATTCGAATAATTTACGTGAGTATATAAAATATGTATGTGAAAATTAACTCTAATTAAACTTGGATACTTCGCCCTAAAGTGGCACGATAATGGCCAATTACTGGGCCTTTGAACTATAGAACGCCTTTTTGAGTGAGCTTTTGTGATGCTTACAGTTAGTATTAAATCGTTATACTAAATTGTTATAAATCTATACTTATAATAATATCGTAACGGATTGGTATTTGTGCATAAAAGATATATTAAACTTTTTTTATCTCTAGCATTTAATAATGTAATGAAACGAATAACAATGAAATTTTGGTCTATTTGTATTTGCGTTCGTTCATTATTGATTTAATTACAGTTTTCGCTATTGTATTTTGGTAAGTTCCCCTGAACATAAAAATGTTATACCATTTTAAAGAATTTTATTCGAAAAAAATTGCTATATATCATTATTTTATTGAAACATAGAACACTGAACAAACCTTGCAAAGAAACAAAAATATTAATAAATAGTAATTCATGTACTTGAGTGGGGATCGAACCCACAACTACTGCGTTATAGTTACACCCTTGTGCCCCTGCGACACGACGGTCCCTGTGATATAGAGCGTGAAGATAAAAAAATATATAAAAACTTACACTATATGGACGGACATTGGACGTGGACTTATAAAATATTTGATGTTTACCGCCAAATGAATAAGTTAAATACCTTTTAAATTAAAGCTAATGTTGCGGAAAAATTCTTGTTAAATTAGTTCCTATAGGTATATCTGCAACTAGTTAAGATATGTGAGAAATTGCGTAATATTATCTTTTTCATTCCATAGGTGAAGTATGAAAATATGCCCTTTTTAGGTAAATATACCGTACGATTGCTTGATATCATTTTTAACGTAAGAAAATGCAAGAATGAAAGCTCTACATATCAAGGATTTAATAACAATAAGAATAAAAAATGTAATTAATATAATTACGCTATACTTTACCTATATAGCAGGTCTGACAGAGAAAACTCAGTGTCAAGACGCTCCGTTTCGCGATTTCCACCCAATGTCTCTATGACATGCTTTGGACTTGTTACCAGAGCGAAAATTTGCTTCTCCCACAGAATTTCCTCCAAATGGGTATCGAACTCACAACCGTCGTGTTTACACTTACACGTGTGCCAATGACGACCTTATTTAAAACATTTCTTAAACATATTTATAAATACACATTTTATACTTCTGTCTAGAGGCATTAATAAGGAAAAAAGGACTTGTTTCGATCAGGTACTCTATCATAATAACATAAGCGATATTTTACTAAACTAAACTGTTAGCTATATTTCTTAGGTCTATAAAACGAGTCGGTACTAGCGGGGCAATGTTTCAGATGTTTTACAGGACTATGAAATACATTGTTTTATAATAATATGCTGGTATTCTTCCGGTATGTTCTATGGCACAACTATAGGTTTTCGTAGAACAAGAAATAATATGGAAGTTTCATGTTTTTTTTCTGTGACGGTTTTATTTTTTATTTATTGAATGTTTTATTTTTTTTTATAATATTTTACATTCCTCGAGGAATAAAATAAAGCATCAGGTATTTTTTTTAAATTAAAGAAGTAATAACGTGTTGCGTGAGAAAATCCTAAATAAATATATTAAATGATGTGAGGATTTTAGATTGAGCCTTTCCTCAGATTAAACTATTATGGCTAGAAAAAGATACCTCTCCACGAGCTCCATTAAACTAAAGACAGAGTTGCACCCGTACAGAGCAGAGTAGATAAAAGAAACCTAGTGTTAAGACACTCCGTTCTCATTAAGACTCTTCCATTCCCCACTTTTAGCCGAATTCTGAAGGCATTGTGTGTTGAGTGGCGGAGCTTAACGCTGCGCTTTGTCCTTTACCAGAGCTAGGAAATTAAAATATTAAACATTGCATTGCCTCGAGTAGAAGTCAAACCTACAACTTGTGGCACGCTTGCCCCTCTGCGCCCAATTGGCCTTAGTAGATTAAATTGTATATTTACTTACATAAACTTAAATGCATGTAAGTTACGTTACATTATCAGCAAACTTTATAACTTAAGAGCTAATGTAAATAGTCTTTCTATATATTTATTATATATTTGATAGTGAAATTATTATTAATTTTGTAATAATTTCCTATATCGAATCAGGTTTCATTATTTTATGTCTTATGATATTGTAGCTCTATACTATTATATCTAATAAAAGTTCTAGGTGTTCAGCTTTATGATATATCCTCATTTTATTTGTTATTATATATATTTGAGAATCTTTTAAAAGAAATCGTGCTACATATTTATTAAGAAAAAATATTTTATTATATGACTATTCTTATTTTGTTTAAATATAAGCAGACTATTCACAAAAAAACATGAATGCCAATGACTAGAATTCAATTGTTCTGATCGACCTTCCTCATTATGGACGACATAAAACAATAGCCTTGGCCTCTCCCAGTAATGTAACATCGAAAACAAAAGTTACATACTATATAATTTGATATTAACTTGAGTCATTTTGTAGGTAAGATTAGGAGAATACAAATATATATAGAGAATGTAATATTTCAACAGAGAAATAACATAAACGAAAAATTTTGAAAGAGGTTACTTTGTTAAATAGTTCTTTTTTTTATAATTTTTGTCTATTGTTGGAATTTAAAGATCACTTTACTAGGCACGTTACCAGTTGCCTACACAATAAAAGATATAAAAATATTCAAAATCAGCTTCACGCTGTGTTCCGCACACTGCAGGGTAGGCAGAACCTAGTGTTAAGATACTCCGTTTCCTACTTTCCGCCGAATTCTGGAGGCATTGCGAGTTGAGTGAAAGAATTTTTAAAAACATCATTATTATTAGGCGCACCTATATATGAGGAAGAGAGCAATTCTCCGTCAGTATGTTTGATTGTGCGTTTGTGCACGCTTATCTAAGAACCGTTTGACCAAATAAAATTATATTTAAAACCGTTTTCATGCATATTATGCGGTTACCACTATTATATTTTGGTAAACTTAACCATAAAATTTATTCTTTGTTTTATTTACATTTAATAAACAAAATAAACTTATATTTATATAAAAAATATTTATCCAAATACCATACAAAATAATAAATTATTAATAGTAATAGCACAGTATTAGTATCGGTAGCAGTACCGGTACCGTGACCACGACCGAAGTACTAATGAAGGGAGGGATCGTTCATCCATACATTACTAATTACACGCATCTATTACATCCTGCGATGTGCCCTCTATCTCAGTTTGCTGTACTTAACTGTATGGGGGCCTCAAGCTGCGGGCTGTAATTATTTATACTTTCTTCTTTCTGTACATGTGTATATATATATATATATATATATATATATGTATGTATATATATATAAGTCTTCTGTTACTGAGTGACTGTCTGACAACGCACAGATGAAATCACGCGGCGTATAACGCTACTATTTGGCATGTGTTTGAGGATTTCTCAAAATACCTATGAAAACGCAGAGGTGGGGTTTTATAATCAATGTTGGTTTATAGCCTTGCTAGCGAGAGCTAGTAAGTTGTACGTTTTTTTCTAAAAAATAAGATAAATTAATATCGGTACGGTATCTTGAAAACTGAATTGAGCTTCAATGAAATACTGAATAATTGCTGATTATTTTTTTTTCTTTAAAATAAGTAAACTTAAAAGAAGAAGAAGATAAAGCTATTTTTTTTTCGCCTTCACGCTCTATCCGACATTTACCAGAGTAGGCAGAGGGAACCTAGCGTTAAGACACTACGTTGCGCTTTGCTGTGTTAACAGAGCGAAGAAATGAAAATATTAATACGAGTATCTCCGAGTCCCCACGTCGAGCCCACCACCATCGCATTTACAGTAACACGCTTGCACCTTTGCACCACGACGGCTTTATTTCTGTTTCCATAAAACTAAACCCATACTACTACTTGACAACGTCTGCCTCAGACCATCAGTCAAGCTGTGTAATCTATCATTGAACGGGGTTTACGCGTCTAGTGAGGAAGCGTTTTCGTGTTCCACTCGGAGCGAATACTTGCAATACAACGCGGAATGGTTTGAGTTATGGTGGCGCTTAGGATTACCATTTAAATACTTAAACAAAAAAGAACTAAGGAATGAAATATATTATAAATCTCTCTGTAGAATCATATATATGATAAATATGTCTATATGTTTTAAGAGGCCGCCTTGGCAGGGACAGATCGGGGGATATGGAAATTATTGGCATTAACCCGCTCTTGTAATCAAAGGGCGGCGTTGAGTTTCGTCACACATTTCGCAGTGCATGGAATGTGGGCGATGCGTTGGGAGGGAGGAGAGTTTCTACTACCTACCCTGCTAAGATAAAGCGTAAAGTTGACCAAAAACATTTAAATATATACATTTTTGTCTTTAATGTGCAATAAATAGCTTGATTAAAAAAGTAATTTTAAATAATGTTGTTTTATGAGGCTTATGTTGTGTGATAAATCGCATATGTTAACTTGACTTATCTTGCTGATCTTCAAAGGTAAATAAAGAAACCGGAAGAATAAATCATCTCTTATCCTCTTTCATCTTAGGAATATACTTTTATTAATAATATTTATTTAATTATTATTTTATTATTGAAGCTGTCGTGGCGCAGCTGCGTAGCATGTTATTGTGGAATTCTATTCCCACTCGGGGGAATTGATTGTTTTTGATGTCTTTGCTCTGTTAACAAGACAAAGCGAGGTGTTGAGTTCTACCACTCAGTGTCTTAAAATTAGATCGCCTTACTCTACCTTGCTCTATGTGGGCGACAGTGTGAAGCTAAAAAAATCATCCAAATATCATCGCATATTTTCCCAGAGATAGAATTGTCCACGAAACTCAATTTATATATAAGAACACGAATACAAAACCATTGGAATTATTATTAAAAGAACCTGATAACTCAAGAACCTAATCAATTTCGGTTGATTGACAAATTTTGAAAAGTTTATGAAAGCAATTTGTTCGATACTTTTGTGTTTCTTTCAAGAAAGAATGGCTACATAGGTATGTCTACGGAGTATGCGTTATTGAAAGATGTTTCTCACGCCGCCGCGCGCCGTCGCCTTACGTCGAAATTCACATAATATTGTATTATTATGGCGTTAGTAATTTATACACCATAAAGCGATGTCACAAAAAACTGTAGAGTAATCCCTATGAAAATATAAAAAAAATGTTTTGTTATAAATAATAGCTTTTAGCATGTTTTGATACCAATTGATATTTTAATGTATGTGTTTGGGGTTCGATTACACCTTTTTTTCTTATTGGATAAAGTATAGGTGAGAGGGTGGTTCCATTTCAAATGGAGAAGGCTGGGTATTATTTATTGTTCTCTTATCGGTGTATGATCCATAATTTTTTTTATAGTTTTGATGATCATATTTACTCTATGTGTATGTATGTAGTCTATGTTTTTTTTTGTGGTTTTATATTTGGAAATATTTTTTTATGACTTATGAACATGAACATATGGCATACGAAAATATGAAAATACATATATAAATTCTGTTTAATTATGAAGTGGGATTTGAAATAACAATATACAGACACAGTCCAACTGCATTACTGCAGTACGATAACATCAATTGCTCCTTGGAATGTCCATTTCAGTAACCACCTCATAAACTAACTAGAAAGATGACAAAAGTCATTACCGAAAAGTTAGTGCGCAACCTCAAGATAATATCGGTAGCCTCAGCGCGTAAAAACCAAGGATTTTCATACAATTAAAATTACGTGGGAACATAGTTCGCGATTGTTTATTGTTGTTACAACAATCGTTAGTAGGAACTGTAGAAGTTAGGATAAGGCGTCAGACTACCATTAAATCACTTATTTTGTATCAGAACTCAACTAATTCTAAATAAGAGAAGGCTGCGATTTTTTTAAATTTAATGCAATCTCTTTATTATTACAAAAAAGTGTACAAAAGAGCTGAGGCCAACTTAAATAAGTACTAACAACATATTAATAATGTCAAATTCTTTCTAAATTAACATAATGAACAAGCAAATTCAACGTTACATTCATTATTTCGGAAGATTTCAAAACAAATATGGTGTTATACTTATTATATTAAATTTGATATACTAAATTATTTCTTAAAAAAATATAGAAGAAAAGTTGTCTCACGAAATGAATAGAGAATGCTGGAGGGCGACAATTTATTTATCTTTTGCAGCGCTGTTTGACTGAACCCGCGATCCGCTAATCACATAGACGTGTTGCCCGAGGTCAGGTCCGTTGCACGTCAATCGACATGCCGAGTGGAGCCTGGAGCTGTATCATGTATAGAAATATTATAGTTGAGAAACCATCATGCCATTGAATAATGTTATTTATAGATACGTTTAAACATATAGAAATTATATATGATTTGTGGAAAATATTATAAAGATTATAATTTTGAATTACATAGATAGGTACTTTAGTTGCAGATATGGAGCTTGAAATTGATATCTTTGAAATCTTTAATGATAGTTTTCATTGGATGACTGGATAACTGGGGATGACTGTTTTATATTGCGGTGGTTAATAGACAGAAATTATCAATATATAAAAAAGATAGGTATATAGATAAGAAAAATATGCATTGAGGTTGAGTCGATACGTTAATAATAAATAGAAAACTAGCTAAATATTATGTTGTTATAGTTTAACTATAATAAATACAATTGTTTAATTGACTACTTTAATAAAATAGGAGTTCTTTTCTTGAGTAACATTTAAATCCTGCTAACCACATCTGTACTACGTCAATGACACCAATTAACTGACATTAAAATCCTGTAAAGAACTTCTCCTCTGCGCCATAAACTAAAAACAAAACAGAACAGAACATCTCTGCTTTAATATATATACAAGTATATATCATTAATATACAAAGAAAGTTTTTTATATGTTTAGAAGTAACTTCACGCCGGTAATCCTCACCAGACACGTAGGCACTAAGAGTCAAGACACTCCGTTCCCCATTTTCCGCCGAACTCTGGAGGCATTGCGTGATGAGAACAGGTAGAACAGGCAACGCTTCAACACCAGAGCGAAGAAATAAAAATATTGATTATTTCATATCCTCGAGTGGCAATCGAATCGAACCTGTCGCGCTTACTGTCAATTCAATACACATAAATCAAATAACAAACCAAACTGTACTCAAAATATCTTATAGCATTTCTGGAGTGGTGGGTACACATCTAAATAACTCTAGTGTCCACAAAACGTTCATCCAAAGGATTGTGGTATTTCAATACATCTATTAGCGTTGCTAGTGCTCGTAGCTCGCCGTGTTACTGTACCAACTTGACGTCAAACGCTAAGAGTCCTTAGGCTAGTGTCGCTTAAGATAGAAGCGAGAAGCGGATTTGAGTAAAATATTCAAGAAAATCTTCGTAGCACAGTGTGTGGTTGTAAACGCGATGATCGTGTGTTCGATTCCCAAGAAAAGGTGCGGCGTTGAGTTTCCCATTCAACTCGCAATATCTCGAAACTTTGGCGGAAAGTGTAGAACGGAGTTTCTGAATATTAGGTTCCCTCTGCTTATTCTGCTATATGCGGTACACGTAAACCTAAAAAAAAAATACCAAATGGATTTATATAGTGACCCTCACTAGTATACTGACCATGACTTCTATATGGGAATTCGTGGGTTTTGTTCTCCTCTATAACAATTTTTATACAGTAATTATGTGCTCGCTATATATTTGCTGTTAATTTTTTCTGATATTTATAAAATGCAATGAAATGTTTTTTTTTTATTTAAAATGACTCTAAACGCTGCTAACAATTTTATTATATCGCCCAACACATGTAAATTTATTTTTAATTTCTTAACACGCATTTAAAGTCGATTATATAACAAAATTTTGAAATTAAATGGACCCACTAATCAACATCATTATCATCATGAAACTTGGCAATTATTGGTATAATTATAGTAACTTAGGTAATAGTACAATAAAAAGGTATCAGCAGCAGCAGGTATAGCTTGTCTGATGAAAGAGGCAGTACCTGAATAGTGTTGTAATTCTTCAAAAAAGCGTATTTTTGAATTCTACATTTTCGGCGTTGAATTCCTCCACTTAACTCACAATGCCTTCAGAATACGGCGAAAACTGGTAAATGGAAGTATCTTAATGGAAACGAAGTGTTTTAACACTACGTTAACAGTTTCCTTGTGCCTATCCTGCTATGTGAGGGATACAGGGATAATTAGTTATTATTATCTATATAAATGCTAATGACTAAATGAATTATTATAACACATTCGTCTTCTAACTTACACTGCGCATGTTCTAAACAAGACTACCATATTCGTCAACAGTGACACCTATATCGGGTTTGCACTTGAAAAACGTTATTTCTAATTTAAACCTTAACAATAACGTCTTAAGGGCGATGATAGCATATTTAATATTAACTTTAGCATATTATATATGATTTGTATTCAACAGGCTTAGGTTATACATTGTATTTTATTCGCTTTATGTTTTTAATGACGGCACGAAGCTACCTATATAAGTTGAGATGACAAGTGCAATGGCGTTTGGAAGATTACTGTGATATTCTTTACTTACTTCTAAAGGAAGGATAAATGATAATGGCTTACCATACTTTATGGAACATTTGTATAGATTATTTGTTTATACGTGTATATATTTTGATTTTGTTTTGTCACACACATTAGCTTTATGATTTTCACTATACACTTTACTATATTTTACGCGCGGCTTCGTCCGTTTGGACAAATAGAAAAACGAGGGAGCACATAACAACTCTTACTTTTTTGCGACATTTTTTTAGTTCCGCTTTTATAAAGCATTACATACACATAGGCACTTACTTGATAGATGGACTGTTTAAAACAGGAAGAATTTTCAATTCAAAAAAATCGTTTCTAAGAAAAGCGCGTTCAACCAAATAAGCTCTTCAAATTTATAATATTAATATATAATAGTATATATCGCAAAAAATATTAAGTATTGTAAATATTCTCGACTGAAATTCGACCAACGCTTTGGTTAGAAGTCGTATTATAATATTAATATCGATTAGACATGAAATGGTTTTTTGTAATCCCACCTGCTTCAGATGGGATTGACTTCGCTTATGCTTCGAAGGTCAGAGATGAATACAACCAGTGTTATTGTACGTAAGATTATTGTATTTTTACCTTTGATAAAAAATTAAATGGTTTTTTTTCTATAGTAGGTGTTTCTAGTAACACGAAATCTTGTCAAATAGACGGGGAAATCGTCATTTAATTGTTGGGGCTTTGCCTGTTTAAAAAAATTGTAAATATCGCTTTTTAATCCTAAATTGTATCATTTACATTTATACAATTTAATACATTTTATTCATTATACATAAAAAGTGAACAAAAAAAGGTAAAACATTTTTTATGAGAGAGCTGAGAGCAGTCTTTTAAACATACAAACATACATACAAATAAACAAACTGTAGATATTCCTTGGAATAACACATATTATCCATAAAGTATAATGTTTCCTTAACGATAATAGTTCACCATCAATGATTACAATAAAAAATCATTTATTTTAATAGGACTACTCGTTTGATATATAATTCAATGTCAGTGAGGACAATGATTCATGCTCCAATTTGACACCTGGCCTGGCCTTCCGTACATATAAATTGTTTGGGGCGTGTCGATGTGTATAAGAAAAAAAAAGTTATTTTTAATACATTTTATACATAGATAACTTTTTTTGCTGCTTATTTTTTTAAACCTTTAATTATTATCCTACGTAAAATTCTATAAATATAGATTTTTTTTTCATTTTGAACAAGTAGTTCCTGAGATAAGCGCAATCAATCAAAGAAATACTTTGGCTTTTTAGTATTAAGTATATATTATGACGATATCGAATCTTGATAAAATAAAATCAAATACTTTATATATTTTAAGCTTATGTTTTTCACTATATGGCACTACTACAAATTTAATATTATAATAATCGAATTTTGAAATGTAATTAATATTATAATTGTCGTTGTGTGTATTACACAAAGCCGTCAACACAAAAAAAAACCAAACACAGGCGATCATTTTTTTATATACATATTTAAATATCTATACATATTGTTTATAAAATTTGTTCGTAGTCATGAGGAAACCGAATATTATTGAATGGTATAAGGAAAATTACAATACTAGCGTGGGTAGTAGTACAAGAGAGAAAAATGACCCAATTGTTGTGTAATAAAAAACTTAATTTTTTTCTTTATCTTGCCATTGAGAGTAAGTTGTAAAGCTTTTTTTATTTGTACTTATAGGTAAATAATAATATGAGGTGGGCTTTAAGACGTAAGATGGAAAAGTTCCAGTTCTCAAAGAAATTCCGAATAACACTTTAGTTTTCTACTATACTTTGCCTTAGTGCTCCCCTGCACTATCTAGACTACATTCTGTCTGGATTTATATATATTTGCAGGGTCGGCAAAGTATAAGGATACTTCGTTCCCCACTTTACATTCAATTTACGACCCATTACGTGTTGAATGGCGGAACTCAACTCCGCGCTTTGTCTTGTTTTTCCACGTCAGACTTTGTCCCACTGCATGCGACGGTCCAAAACCGTTCTAACCTATCAAAAAGTCTTAGTAACAAATAAATAGCTCTAAAACAAATGTTAAAAAAAAATACACGAACATATCTGTTAAAAGCTAAGGTCCAGTAGAGAGCGGGGTGATTTTCCATTTATTTTTTTCTTTCAATTTCCTAAAAAATCTGGAAAATATATAAAGATACAAATAAAATTACAATTATATCTAAGTATAATAAAATGTTACTATAACTTGCTGTTCTCACTATTTTGCTCTTAGAAAGTTACGTAAGAAACAGAATAAATTTGCATTCTATATTAAATAATAGCATACATATTTGTATATATGGAAGTGATTAGCAAAAAGATAATTTGTGTACGACGCGACGCATAATTGGTCGTTTTCACTTTTTAAAATCACGTAAAAAATAAACATGTAAATTGTTAAATAATTTATAATTAGCTCTGTAGTTTTGTTCCTTAATTTATTGTAATTTTATTTGATTTAGTACCATTGTGTGTTCTGTATACATATCATGGTTGGAGGTTCGAATCGCAATTGTGTGAATTATTATATATATTTAAATGACTTTCTTTTCCACTCGCTGGTAAGAAAGAGCGCGGCGTTGAGTTTCACCACTCAACGTCTCAAATCCTGGAGATGAACGAAAAACAAAATGTCCTAATACTAAGTTCTCTCTTCCTGGAATCTCCCAACGCTATAAATAAAATAAAGCTAAAAAAGATGTTTAACATTTTTTTATATATTTTGGAACATTATGATTTTTTTTTAATTATGACGAGGTCTGAAAAGAGTATTAAATGAATCTGGATGTATTATAGAATGGAGTGTCTTAATAATAGGTTCCCAGGTTCCCTACGCCGTTCCCAGTTATATGCGGGATACAGCGTGAACCATTTCAAAGACCACTTTGAAATTTCCATACCGTAGCCCCTATTATTCCTAGAAAGATAACATTATAAATTCTCCTTTTTCCATTAATTACACGCTAACTGGTCTCCTCGGGGAGGCGTCATACTATTAATATTAGTATTCTAGTTCTCTTGAAGCTTCATTTATAACCTATCAAATGTACCATCAATCTATTTCGTTTACAAAACCCGATAAATGACATGCTGCAAAATGAAACAGATCGAATTGATATAATAACTGCATAGTATTTTGTATGGTGTAACATATTATGTTTATTGTTGTTGAATAATTGTATGAAATAAATAGGTTTTAGCTAATAGTAAAAATATTTTTTATTTGGATCACCACTGCCAACTCATTTTCCATTATGAAAATTAATATTTTTTCTTGATAATGTCTTGAAAATTGGGCAAAAAGTGTCTGTTTATTCTGTTATCCACACATAAGTGGCATAAAACGTGCTGCTTGTTTTTGGATGTTTGGAGGTTCATATAATTATTTCATTTATTTTATTTAAATTATTTATCTTTAAATAAATTGAAATTAGTTTGCTATCTATATTCGACACAAATATGAATTTAAGTTTGTTTGTTTCGCTTTCACGCCAAAACTACTTAACCGATTATCATGAAACTTCCTATTCGTATTATGAGAGAATCTTCTTTACTGTGTACTATTTGATCCATTAACACCACCATACTTAAAAGAGCG
>DWAN01001908.1:0-16390 GCA_018230445.1 Heliconius hewitsoni
GAATCCACAACCAGTCGGTTTTACAGTCACACTTTGTGCCACTGCGGCACGACTGGCCACCACATGTTTGTCCATATTTTAAGTTGTACTTTCTGTTGAGAGTATTGTACTTGAAATTGATACGAAACTCTTTGATATAGTCGGATTCTCCCACCGGGAGGTAGGAGAGTCCGACTCACACTTAACTCCTTTTTTTACCTTTTTTTAACCTTTAACAAACAAATGCCTCAACATTAGAGCGATGAAAACATTAAATATTTTATTTCTTCGAATGGGAATCAAACCCACAACACGCAGTTTGCAGTCACACGCTTGTGCCCCTGCGCCACAACTGGCCTCATTTGGTGAATTTTGTATAAACACAAAAATATAATAATAAATATAACTCGTGGGCGCTACTTTTATTCTATTTTTTTTTCAATATTACCTGAGACACGCGCTCGGTTAACTAAAACTGATTATTCAAAATTCTTGACATCTGGAATGGATTACCATTTACATAAAACATTGATAAAGTTCATCCTTTGCAGATGTTTGACGTTGTAAAATATGCAGTAAAATAATAGAGTACGAAATGAAAGTTTATTATACACATAACAATACAACATTATTTCTATTATTTATATTTAAACGGATTCTGCTTTAGGTATTATAAGCTTTAGACGAATATAGAACCCGATATTAAAGATACAGGAGTTTTTTTTTGTTATATCCCGCACACACAGCAGGGTAGGCGGAGGGAACCTGGGAACTAGGTGTTTAGTGATTCCGTTCCTATTAAAATACATCCGTTCCTCATTTTCCGCCAAATTCTACGGCGGCTTATTTGATCGGTATATTTACAATTAAACATAATACATATGCATATATTATAACTGTAGTCGTAATTAATGTTCATATAAAAAATAATATTACCATAATATAAGTTCTTAGGCCGGCGAGTATATAAAACGATATCGTTTCAAAATTATATATATTTTTTAAATGATTTGAGTTTAACAAAATCAAAGTAGGTTTTACTTTATGTAAAATTATTTTTTACTTTTTAGTTCGTTTTAGTTCTCTTTTTAACTGAGTTAACTCTCTCCATCTTATTTAAGTACAAGAACTATAATATATAGAACATGTATATTTTTAATATTATATACTGATTCGTTTAAATTTTAAATAATGAATATACATTAGTATATTGTGTACTTTTACCATACATATGTATACGTACTAAATTTAGCAAAAAAGGGTAACAGAAGACAACCAATCTATAATAAATTTATTGCTATATTTTCAACCATTATCAAAAAAAGAAGATTCGTCATATATATATAACAATCAACAATCAAACATATTTCAAATATTTCACGTCCCTTACAAGGATAATTTAACCCAAGCACTTCATACAGCGTTGTAGATAGTTCCTCACTTGCAAGTGGAGCATTGAATTTTAAAATCAAAAATCAAAACAGCTAAATACAGCGTGCCGTATCCCGCACACAGCAGGATAATCGGAGGGAACCTAGTGTTAAGACACTGCGTTCCCCACTTTCCTCCGAATTCAGGAGGCATTGCGTGTTGAGTGGCGAAGCTGAACGCCGCGCTTTGCCTCGACACCAGAGCAAAGAAATGGAAATATAGATTTAAATATATATTTCATCTCCTAGAGTGGGGATCGAACCCACAACCAGTCGGGTTTACAGTCATACTTTGTGCCCCTGCGCCGTTGAATATACTATAATAGTATAAATAATAAGCTAACGATATAATACTAAAAATAATAAGGTAAATAACGATATTATTGCATAGCTACTAAAATCCACAATTGAAATGTGCTTAATCTGTAAATTTTCGCAAAGCACTATCTCTATAATATATGAACATATTATATGAACATATATGAATATAGAACGCGAAGAAAAATAAAAAGCGGCCATCATTAAAAAAGAATAATATAAAATCCACGTAGGAATACAAATAATCTATTTAACATAAAGACCTATAAATGAAAAATCGAAATTGTAAGTGCATACGCCCTCGGAACCGGAACCACCCTCTCAAATACCAACCACCACTTCTGACAGGAGAAAAAAAACCACAAAAAAAAAAAAAACTCAGCCGGCACCGGCAGACGATCATCGGCAAAATCAGTTTGCGCCGAGCGACCGTGTGCGGAGGTTGTGTTGCTCTCAAGTTTAACCGCTGCTACTAGCGTTCGCGTCTTTAATTCCGATAAAGTAAACTTACCAAAACTATATTATGAACAAGTATTTATCTACCTCATTTATAAGTGACGTTTACATGGTGCTGTGAACATAGTATATGGTTAAAAGAACGTTAATTTACGCAACAAGAAAATAAAATTACCTAAGGATGGGTAAGTTAAAAAATATGATATTTTTTGACAGTTATAAAAATAAATATACTAGCTCGTGCATAAAGAAATTAAATCACCATAGTGATGTGCGTTTAAAAAGTGTTAGTTGTCAAAATTATTAATTGTTACATTTTAAAAACATATAATATTATATGTTACGCATAATTATACTGTATATGGTTTTCGAATGGATAGAAATACAATTACTTTAATGTTCTTCGCTAAATAAATTGTAATGAATCAATCTAAAATATAAAAAGCAGAGTGTATAATAAGATTCAATCAAAATCTTAAAATGTTAATAGTGAATCAATCGTTATGAATTCACATAAATACAATACAACTTAAGAAATATTTCATTTGGCTTAAGCAGTTGCAAAATGACTTATTATTTTTAAATGAGTATTATTTGTGAATTTCATCAATAAATAAAAAAATGGGTGTTTTGTTTAATGTTTAACTACAATTAATTTATCTTGCAAAAAAAATTATGAATTTATAACCTTATTATTATTGCAAATAGGTACCTAAATAGTTTATGTAGTATCTATATTCTACTGTAGTCACTCTGTACGTCTGTTTATTTTTATATAAATCTTAATCGTAATAACTTGAATATTAAATATTTGATCCAATACAAATTTAATTTAGTGTTGAAATTAAACCTTTTATTATAATAGCAATTTTCAGCAAAAATTAACTGAAATCCTATTAGTAAGCAGTTTTTATATAACACGAGTACTGAAATATACTTCTGTAGATTATGTAGGTACAAGGTCTAGAGTAAAATTAGCAACACGAAATCAATCCTCACCAAGTTAACGAATAACTCTCTATTACGTACATAATACATAAATGTATTTTTTTAGCTTTAATTTTCGAACAAAAAGAATTAAAGAAGATACGTGAGCAGTCACTTATACAGAATAACTTATTTGAAAAGATTAATTCACAAAAATAATATGACGCAATAATGTTTTTATTGGTTCTTCTTTATATCAATCGCCATGAGCATGTCAAAACGTGTCGTAAGTTAATAAAAGATTAAACCACTATATAAATTAATTGAACATGGTGAAATTTATGCACAAAAAGTATTATTTACTATTGTGTTGGAAATCTTTTATAAACTTACTAGTGTAGAATTTTTTTTTATAATACGTAACATACTACGATAATGGGAACACCTACTAAAAAAAATTGCTTAATTTATTAATAAAGTTTCACGCAGTATCCCGCACACAGTAGGGTAGGCAGAGGGAACCTAATGTTAAGACACTCCGTTCCCCACTTTCTGCCGAATTCTGGAGGCATTTCGTGTTGAGTGGCAGAAAAAATTATATAATTAATAAAGAATTTCTGTTTTTCCAAATGTAAGGTAGCTACCTCTTCTAAAACAATATTACGGATATACGAGCGTACCTATGTCAGTCAAGATCCGTATCCTTTTCCGGTAGGCACTTCAAATTATACAATTTATTAAGTTGGCGGCCTTCTCGCTTGCAAAATATATGCCGCACTTTCACAGCGTCGTAATAATGCAAAGAGACTTTAAAAGATTAGAACATAATAGTGCGGAGGTGGACGCGTGGGAACGCTCCCAGCGTTCACGTGCCCAGACGTGCCCAGCACAACAGTTAACTACACTAAAATACAACATTAATATGCGAGATAATTTCTCATCACTCGTTTGCTAGAAAATGTTTGAATATCTGAAGGAAAACGGATCTGTTAATCTGCACTAGCTCTACATGGGATAGATACAAGAAAAAGGATTTTATTGGGCGAAATGCGATTTTACAAGATAAATAATAAATAAGTTATAAAATAATCCGAAAACATAAACGTGCAATGTTGTCGTGAGCTATAAAACTGGAATTACTGAATCACCACACACCTGACTTTAACGTATTTAGATATTTGTTTTAGCATAATTATGTTATCAGAAATATTAATAAATAACTTAAAGGAGACCAAGTTAAATGTAATGAATTATAAATCTAATATGATCCTGTACGGTCAACAAATCGTGACCGCTCTGAATTTAGGTTTTTCAAACTTTTGCGCACTGGAAAGAAAATATTAAAAAATCTGAATAAATCCTAAAATCAAATCTGCACAGCCATCTATAGCTAATTTTAATGCGGCCACAACTTGTTGGCCGTACTGTACTGTAGCTCTGTGGGTTATTGAAATGTGTACTGCGTCGCGTAGGCCCGCTCTTAGGAAAGACGGCAATAGTGCTTAGTTAGTGGTTCCGGATACGAATCGGACGTGTCGGATGTCGGAGTGAGTCACGCGGCGGCGCCCACGTCGGGCTCACTGCGCCCACTGGCGCCCAGCCCGCACAGTATCGATTTATTGTTCTATCACAATATATCGATTATTTTTTATTATAACTATTTATAGCGTGCTTTATAAAATAAAAACGATTATTTGCAAAACATTCATCACAACTGTACAGTGTAAGCACAATAATTGTGGATTCGATCTAACACTTGTAGGAATAGTTATGTTTAAACTATTTTCACTTTCTTTCTTTGGCAAGGCAATCCTCCGCGTTTGATTTTATTGCTCAACAAATGGATCTCGAAATTGGGGGAAATTATTTTCGTAGGTCGATGGATACAACTTTTCTTTACTAAAATCTATAGGTTTTATGTGTAATGTTGACTGACTTAAACACTTAAAGTTATTAGATTATTTTTAAAGAAATATACATACAATTGTATATATATACATATTATACAATTGTACTTGATCGCTATCTGTAGTTTGTGCGTGATGGATGAGATAAATCTATTATTTTTGGCATTTATAAATATAATAATAATCGTTTTAGGTCCTAATAGAACTAATAGAGGTTTTCAATACATTAGAATATAGATATTGCCTAGGTCCCTGGTTTTAATTAAATTTTACATGACATCGTGGATATACAATTGTGCATAACCAAAAAAAGCATTTGTCTGTCGTTCTCAAAATAAAATAGTTAGTAAGAAACGATTTAAATACGTACTAAATTAAAGGGGGTCACCAATATTATATGAGAAACCTTATAACGTTCGACAACATCGTGACAAACGTCACCATTTTCAAAATGTAAGCAGCCACATCCGCACAATCACTGCGACAGATATAGCCGGCGTCTGCCGCGCGTCTAGTCTATTTAGGTTTTGGCATTGGACACTCGCAGCCGTGGGAAACCGAGTTGAACGACTGCGGAGACAGTACGGTGGATATCGGGGCTTTGTGAGCCTGCTTTACTCGCGCCCACCTGCGACTCGCACTTTGCCACTCCGTACCCAAACCTAAGAAGTTACTCATACAAGAAATGTTGCCATCGAATCACTTAGAGTTCAATCGCGGCGCAGGGGCACATGGTGTGATTGTAAAAGGTGAATGGGTAACGGAGTGTCTTAATACTAGGTCCTCTGCCTGCCCTGCTTTTCATATTTATCTATACTCAGATTCAACGTTCAGAAAATGGATAAATATATCCATCTTAATATACTCGTGATATAACAATTTAACAGTCGAAAATGATGAGACAAAGACGTCAGCGAACTTGTATTATGTTGCTAGAAGTGGCAGATATATAAATAATCTATAGGTACCTATATTTTATAACATTTTTATTTCAGCTTAACGCTATATCTCGCATGAAGCAGAGTAGGCATTGCGTTTTACCCTCGACACAACAGACAAAAATTGAAAAAAATAAATATTTAATTTCAAGTAGGAATCAAACCCACAACCTGTCGCCTATACATGCGAACGCTAGTACATAATCCAGTCCAGTCTTTATTAAACGTATAGAAGACTAATTAAAGAATCTATTTCAAATCCAAAAATATAATTTGCAAAACTATACAATACAATGCTTAAAATAACAATAGCCTCGAAATAAGTTTAAAAGGCGTCTAATATCTATATCGATGTCGATGCTGTCGCGAGGGTGGCGGTCGATAGCTCGATAGGGCTGGACGCGCGCCAGCTCGCCGCCGGCCAGAGGACTGTGCCCACTGCCGACATCACATAAATCCACCCTCGCGACGCCTGACTGCCAGTACTATTGTTTTATATTATAACTTCTTTTTTTTACTGTTAGACTGAGTGTGAATTTGTACTAAATGTTATTATTACTAGATTATTAACAGCCAGATGCTTAGAAAAAAATATATGTAAATTTAAAAAAAACAGATCCACGCTGTATGTACCTTATACAGCAGAGTAGGTAGAGGGAACCTAGTGCTAAGACACTCCGTTTCCCAGTTTCCGATGAATTCTGGAGGCGTTGCGTGAGTGGCGGAGTTGAACGCCGCGCTTTGCCTTGGCACCAGAGCGAAGATCGAGTTCGAATGGTATCGAGCCCACAACCAGTCGCGTTTACAGTCAGTCACACATTTGTGCCCCTGCGTCACAAATGGCGTTAAATACCAATAAAACAATTTTCTTAAAACTAGCACTGAATTTAAAATAAATGCAAATTTACCGCTATAATTACTTCTTAAAAAAGAAACAAAATTTATAAACTAAATTCACCAAGTCATGTGAATGTTATAACTGTCTCTACATTAAAAAAACACCATTGTTTTTGCTTCGGACCATTTAGAACTTGTTCACATTAATTTCTATTAGTTGTCTTACTGGGAAAATTGTATTTAAAAATCGAAAATAATAAATTTTAAAGTTAGTACAGTGTTTAACGCCTCGACATATTATGTGAAACATAAAAGACGCACGTTGCAATCAGGTGGAACTCCCATTACGTATTCGCTATTATCATGTTTCAGTTTATTGAAAGAATATCAAAATAATTATTGTAATATATCTATAAATACAGATAGTGATTAAATCTGCAGTAAATAAATTTTCATTTATTATAGATAAAATGTGATTACTTATTATAAAAGCAACGAGAACTATTATTTTAATATGCATGGTTAAATTCTCTTGTCTTCTCTTGTCGTTTATTTTTGTTTTGTTTATGGTAAATGTTACGGTCTAAATCTAGACTATACACGTAATGTTTTTGGGTTCACAGCTCAGATTACAGGATTATAAACGGATTTTTCTACTTGATTTAGTATATTGGCGTAATTAATTAGTCTTGAATGTGATACGAATAAAAAAAACTTTGAAATGCGAGTCCGACTCGCTCATCTAGGGTGGCAAACTTAAATTTACACTCATTTTGTATTAAATTAAGAACAATTATAAGCTTATTGATTTTGTAATATAATATCTGAAAAACCAATTTCCATTTTCCCATTTTTACTTTTCTTTGTACGGCAAGTTAAGTCTACGCGAAATATGGTTTTGATTATTTGGCGAATAACTTAAATTTGAGGGCGTCAGCACTCATTTTGTATGAAATGAACTACAAATATAAGTTTGTAATGATTTTAATACAGCGAATATCTTTTGATTACATTGACTCAAACGCTTTATTTTTTCTCTGCTCCAAGGAAACAGACCTGAATATTTAATATTAATTTCAACTCGGTACCTCCTCGTGATCTCGAGATAAATGGTCTTATTAGACAGACAACTCAGTGGTAATATAAAGATTCAGTTTTTGGTTCCTTTTGTGGCACGGAACCCTAAAATAGAAGAAACTTTCGTAAAAGCTTGATACAAACTGCTCTGTTTATGTTTCTTGAGTAGAACGCATTTGTAAAGTCATTTATTTATTTACCGCTTGTATTCTCGTAAACATATTCGTACGTAAATGCGGTTAGTTGAATTAGTTCATTTAATATTCTATTTTGGCCTAGATTTAAGGAATATTATTATGTATTATAAAATTATGAGGATATTCGTATAAATTATTTTAATATTCTTATCCTTGATTTATTTTTATACGTTTTGTTTACAGATGAGCGGAAAGCGCACGCGCAGCTATAGATGTGCAGTGCATCAAAGAGACCGTGAGGTCAGCTCTGAAAACGACTTTCATCTCTTACTGGAGGATCCCACACTTTTTGCCAGGTAAATATAGTAAAGTTTTAATTTTTAAGGTTTTAAAGCTTGACAGGCTACTAGTTCAATTTCTACGCAACGAAATCAAATATATATATTTTTTATCCTCGTTGTGATAACGAGACAAAGTGCGGCGTTAGTTACGCCCTCAACACGCAATACCTCCAAAACTTCACCGAAAATGGGTTCCTAACATTAGGCTCCTAAGTTCCCTCTGTTTACCCTGATGTCTATACGGGATACATCGAGAATCAAAAAAAATATCTATCCAATGTATGAAAACTGTAAAAAATTTTGCATAATTTTACATAAGTGATTATATATTTCAGACTAGTGATTTTTTTAACGAAAATATGATAAAAATTATATTTGCAACTGTCATTTAATATTTATTCACCAAAAAGTTAGTATTTATTAAATGTAGTGTGCCATGACCGCTGTTGCAATGACGTCAACACAATACCCACTACAAACCATGTCTCATACTCATACATAAAATTACAATTGCAATATGACCTAATAAAAATTTCAGTAAAATTTAACCATACAAAATTATTAGTGTAATTTTTTTTATTTCTTAATAAACTCAGTTGCTATTGACGTTACTACAAAAATTTATGTGTATTTGTCGTGTCAATCTGTCATGTACTGTGCTTTCTTGTAATAAAACGGTTTATAAATTGCCAACTCCAACGGCTATAAACCACATTTATATCGGAAAAAGTAATGAATTTCTTATTTCTTTTCATTGCCAGGAAATTTATTTTTGTAATTTTCTAAATTAGACTTCTGTATGTAGTTAATATTAAATTTAAAATCATTTGTTATATAAAAGGTTCGTTAGTTTTGTTTAGATCTTACTAATGTTTTATTGGCTGTCTTATAGGATGGTGCACCTCGTAGCAATGGAAGTGCTCCCAGAGGAGAGGGACCGTAAATACTACCAGGAACGGTACACGTGCTGTCCGCCGCCCTTCTTTATTATTTGCGTCACATTATTAGAGGTAAGTTCACGATAATCACTATTGGGTTGCTTTTGCATGCTAAGTATTCTTATAAATTCTAATATAGACCTTAATATCGATATAGGTATTGGGTATATATGCAAAACAGTTTAACTATTGAATCTTATTCAAACAGAGCCAAGAAGCGCTTGTAAGCATGATTATAGAAATATAGGGGACCGGGTGATCCGGGCCCACTCCAGAAAAGTCCTGTGCCCGCCCCAATAATTTTACACGAATATATCTATTCTAAGCTAAACCCCAGAAAACATATCTAGAAACGCCCATGTTTGTAACGCGACGAAGCGAAGTAAAATAGTGGTCCATACAGTTCGATCGTATACGGTGTATGTTATAACATATGAATTAATTATTCGCCGTTAGGGGAACTGGAAAATCAGTGCATCACTTTCTACGCGCCGAACACCGCTGCTCGAGCCCCGCTCCAGTTGCTTCGGTTAATTAAAAAGTGTAATTGCGGATTTCACATCCGCACAAACAAGCGGTTTACGTGAATCACAATCGTTCGAACTGTTCACGTCACGCTATAGAATAGAGACACGCTATAGCACCGACTGACTGTACTGACTGTACTGACTGACTGACGGTCTCGTCAGTTCGTCACACATTGAATCACCGCGTACGCACAGTTCCTGTGAGGCGCTTCCCGCTATGCTCGCATAGGCCGCGGGTAACGGTTTTCCCTCTATGAATAATGCGTTCGTTTGCGTCTTGTATCGCAAATAACGTAATTTTGATGTTTACTCGATTGTCTGTTTCGTAAATTTTTAGGATTCTTTAAAAAAGGGGAAAACGGGACCGGGATAACGGGATTTTACTAAGACGTTGCTTTTTATCTGTCGGCTGTATCTTATAAACTGTAATAGTTGGGCAGTTGTAATTTTCACAAATGATATTTTTCTATCAGCCTTAATAATAATAATTGCTAAAAAAAAACAGAATAAAAAAATATTTGAGGGCTCTCCCATACAACAAAATTGTATTTTTTCCGTATTTTATAGACGGAACTCTTAGTGCGCGAGTTCACACTTTATATTGACAAATCAATACGTGTGAAGAATAAGGAATTCAAGGGGAAGTTTGTAGGTTTTAACTTATATTGTTATAATTTAATGTTATATTAACTTAACTGTAAAAACGGAAAACCAACACAAACCCAACGCGCTTTCATAATATACATTTACTTAAATTTTTTTTAATATATTAATTGCGTGTCTAAGGCAATAACATATTTCTTATAACGTTTATTACTTTAGCTTACGAAATACAATTATTTCTTTTTAACATATTATAGAGTTCGTGTTCATTATATCTGATGAAGTAAAACTTCAGTAAGTCACCAATGAAACTAAATTGATTTTACTTAACACGACGACATGAATTTTATTATATTTAGAAGCTTATGTTCATTTAAAATAAACTATAACTATTTACTCATACACAGTATTTATAAATGACACAAACAAATAATTTATACGCAATCTGCACAATCCCCAAAAGATTGTCAATAAATAAAACAGCTTCACGCTGTATTCCCCACGCAGCAGGGTAGGCAGAGGGAACCTAATGTTAAGACACTCCGTTCTCCACTTAGGCGGCGTAGAGTCCCGCCACTCAACACACAATGCCTCCAAAATTCGGCGGTAAGTGAAGAACGGAGCCTTGCTTTGCCCCGACACCAGAGAGAGCGAATAAATGGAAATATAAATTTAAGTATTTCATTTCCTCGAGTGGGGATCGAACACACCACCAGTCGGTTTTACAGTCACATTTTGTGCCCTACGCCGCGACTCAATTACTAAGTACCTAAAACAAAAACAAATATTATTTTTAATATTTTTGTGTTGATTATTAGCAAAGTCACGTATCTTCCTTTAAGAGGGCTGAGAGAGTTTCTAGTGTTAAGATACTCCAATCCCCTCTTTTCTTGAAATTTCTAATATAATGCAAGTTAAATGGCGGAACTCAACGCCTCGCGTTATCTATATAATTACAATTATTTTAAATTATCAATTTCTGTTTGTAGCTCGGCGTTTTCACATGGTACGCATGGGGCTCAGGCAGCGTGGCGGCGGCGGCGGGCCCGGTGCCGGTGGACTCGCCGCTGGTGTACCGGCCCGACCGCCGCCGCGAGCTGTGGCGGTTCCTCACCTATAGCGTGGTGCACGCTGGCTGGCTGCATCTGGCCTTCAATCTGCTCGTACAGTTAGCGGTTAGTATTTTGAAAATATGTTTATTATTCATTTCTAGTATAATATTAGAGTAACATGTAAAATTAAGCAGTTTCAATTTAATAAAATTGTTTTATTTAGACGAGATAATTCGACTAATTTGTCATGCAAAAAAATATCTTCTTGTCTTTTCCTACATGGGCAATGTGTTACAATGAGTTAAATAGAGAACATATTGTTTCCTATTTTACGCTCACTGTTCGAGATACTGCGTGTTGAGAGACGGAATTTAATGTCGCGCTTTGTCTATTAGCGGAGAAATGGAAATAATTTAATCACGGCGACGAAATGGGGTTTCAACCCACAAATATAGTGATCATTGTGAACAAGCAGACGCTATTCCATTGTGCCACAACTGTTTAATTTGTCTTGAAAATATAAATGTCGTATTGGTACATGTCACACTTGTATATTAACATATACCAGAGCAGCTGATATGGTGACAGAGATGGAGATTTTAAGTGCAGGTTAGGTTAGGTTTCAATCACCTGCGCTGGCGTGAGTACATATATATAATATGAATGACGTGGTATCAGGTGGGGCTCCCGCTGGAGATGGTGCACGGCGCGGCGCGCTGCGGCGCGGTGTACTGCGCGGGCGTGCTGGGCGGGTCGCTGGCGGCGTCGGTGCTGGACCCCGACGTGTGCCTGGCGGGCGCGTCGGGCGGCGTGTACGCGCTGCTGGCCGCGCACCTCGCCAACGCGCTGCTCAACTACCACGCGCTGCGCTACGGCGCCGTGCGCCTCGTGGCCGCGCTGGCCGTGGCCTCGTGCGACGTGGGGCTGGCCGTGCACGCGCGCTACACGCGCGAGGCGCCGCCCGTGTCCTACGCGGCGCACGTGGCGGGCGCGCTGGCCGGCCTCTCCATCGGCCTGCTGGTGCTGAAGCACGCGCAGCAGCGCCTGTGGGAGCGCCTGCTGTGGTGGGCGGCGCTGGGCGCCTACGCGGCCTGCACGCTGTTCGCGGTGCTCTACAACGTGTGCGGGCCGCCCGCCGACGAGCTGCACTACATGCCGCCCGAGCCGCCGCCCATCGCCGGCTACTAGCCGCCCCCCCGCAACACGCCTAGTCAATTTACCTTAGTGTGATACGCGATAGCTTGGAGACCGGCCCTGAGCGACGTCGAATGTTTGTTTCTAAAGCGCGTGTCGTTTTCCAAGAGTTACTTCTGTTGTAATATGCTGCGCCGCCGCCTCCTCGCGGCCTCCTCGCGATACTTAAGTGTTAAGTAGTCTTAATTATATTAATTGATAGGTGAACTATTTTTGTACCTACTCTCTGCGTCCGTAGTGTTAGGTCGATGGCGTTACCGCACCAGTGTTATGTTCTGTTTCGTCGAGTGCCGACCTTAATTATAGCTCTTTTATACGTACGTAAATTAGTATTGATTTTTAATGATACAACCGTAGGGCATTCGGTCGAGCGTCAGCATTGTTATGCCCAGAACACCAAAGATTAGAATAAAATGGCGTCCATACTTCAGTTTAATATTTCACATATTCTTCATTCGATAGCAACTGTTCACTGATCCATTTAATATTAAATAACGAAAAAAAAAGAAAAAAATAACCTACGTAGGTTCGCTTCAAATAATTGCTCAGAATAAGGTAAAAAAATATTGAATTAAATGTAATTGCTCAATAGCAATGTTTATTATAATTTTACAATTAAAATGATTATTATGCTCAAAGGTGAGATTTTGTTTTACGGTATCAACTGTCGCGTCCATGCCTCCTCAGTACTCACTAGTGAATAGATAATTTATATTGTGTGCCTGATTCCTATTAATGTAAATTTATTGTATACTTTTAATATGTATCAAAATATTCACAAACCGACTGATTTTTTTTTTGTGTAAATTATTACAGAGTGTTCTCTCAATTTAATTTATTTTTAAAATTTGTTTTTAAGCGTGAATCGAAATAATAATTATGTGATTATATGAAAAAATAAGATTGAATATGAATAAAAATGATTGATAAAACTTATATGGCATTTATTATTTACAACAATATATATACTGACCAAACTTAGGTGAGAAAAATACCATTTTTTTTTAGAAAACGCATAAAAATTGTAACGTAGCGGAAATTGCTTCTTCATATCTTAGCTTTACATCTTCCAAGAGGCGCGGGTTGAAATCCCGGTGTATTAATTTTTTTATGTTTCCTAAAAACTAATATATTTTAAATATTAAAAACTAATGACCCATTTTTATTTATTAAAACATCGCCATAAACTTTAAACACCAAAAACAACACAATAAATAACCACAATTACACCGTTTTTATCATATTATTGTATTTTATGATAAAATTGCAACATAATTACAACTTGTACATATAGTTACTACTCGATACTCCATATAACCTTAATAAAAACAATTATATTAACAAGAAGTTTTTTATTTCTATATTAATTAGATAAACGAACATGTTATCTATATTGTTTTGTACTGTATCTCACTAAGCGTTACTACTACATTTTTCTAATAAAGCTATGCCAAATTAACCCGCCCATGTAAAAACCCGTGTTACATGTGGCCATAGAGGTGGAGGCTGATATGGGAGCACTATCTGAATGTAACGGTGGGTTCGCTTCCCAATCGGGGAACTGATGATTTATTTTTATATCCCTCGGCCAAGTAAAGCACAGCGCATATGTAGAACTAGTAAATTCACAAATGAAAATACAACTTTCACTACTGTGAACATAAGTATAAAACAGCCAACAAAAACAATTAATTAATTGTAATAATTATTATATTTTTGGATACAACTCTTAAAGTTAATTTTTCTATGGTTATTGAAAGAAACTTAATAAAATACAAATATAGCAAACAAAGTTAACAACATCCAATCAACATTCAATCATATTATTTACAAAAAAAAAGAATGTAATGAAATAAATTGTTTAAATGATCAATAAAAAACATAATAAAATAATTAACAATTTTCTGTTTACTGGCAGTGCTGTCATGACATGGTGGGGGGCTTGAATCAACTTGTAAACAAGTTATAACAAGTTACATTGTCACTACAATGTTTACAAGCCATTTGGGGGTCCCATGAAGCCAGGGCCTCATCATCCCCCTTAGCTCGTTTAATAACACAAGTTTAGTATGGAAGTAATATTTTCTTTTAGAATAATCAAATTAGCTTCCGACGTTTTTTTTATTTTATTTATTAATTTAATTAGAAAATAAAGTAAATATTTTAGAACACGTAACATCAAACCAAATAGTATATTTACTAGGACATTGTAATACAGAATTATAAATTAATATAATAACCTAAAAATATGTCCGAAACAGTCGTACAGTAGCGCGCACCCATAAAGGTGTTTGTCGCTGTTGCAAATCTTTACTACACTCTGACGCGTAATCGTGAAGTTGCGAACATTCTTCATGAAGTCTTTTCTGAAAAAAAAAGACGCATATTTTTATTATTATTCACACTGTATCCCGAGAAACAGCAGAGTATGTGGAGGGAACCTAATGTTCACGTATCACTTCGTTCCCTATAATCGCCAATATTTTGAGACATTGATTTTTTTAGCTTCACAATGGATCCATCGCATGGAGCGGGATAGGCATAGGGAACCCAGTATTAAGGCACTTTCCGCCGAATTTTTGAAACTTTGCATGTTGATGGATTTTCCATACAAAACGTAAAACCGACCACAGTTCCAGAGGTTTTAGCGTTTAAACAAACAAACAAACTCTTCTGCTTTATTATATTACTATAGTTTTTTTAATTATTTGCTCTGGTAACTAGACAAAGGATAGCATTGTCTGCCAATCGACATTCTATGTCTAGAAATTAATATTACAATAATTTACTTGTAAATCAGTCGATGTTGTAAATATGGCGGCCTGCGCTTCAAGATCACGACGAACTGATCTTTCACCCAAATTAGCAGAACCTACTACTGTAGCCCACGGGACGTCGCTGCCAGGAGGATAATACCTGAAATTATAATTTTTTTTTTTTAACATTTAGCATATGTAACTTTCTAGCAGTGTTTAGATGCTAAAATTCTTTAAAAAAAAATAAAACATCTTTTCCCTAATTGGGAATCGAACCCACTACTGTCGCGTTTATCCCGGCGCTGTGACGCTGGGTTACATCTTAATACTGAAATATAGATAGCCTTTGATTTAGTGTTAGTAGTATTAAATGCATATTTATAAAATATATGTATATATTCAGTTGTCTGTATTGATTTAAAATAAAACATACATTGTAATATTAAACATACATTTTTAAAATCATATTTAAAATTGGCAAAAATAATTGAAGTATTGTAACAATATAGATACTAAAACATGTTAAATATATCAAATAGTAGTTATTGAAATTAAAATAATTGAAGTAATTTAAATAATATAGATAATAAATGAAAATGGATTTACCATAAGCCTTTAGCATGAAAAGTCCAACCGGGCCTTTCATATTCCAACATGTGCACTCTGCTTGTTTGATTGTAATCAACTACTTGGTACCAAAATCTGAAAGAAAAAAATGAATATACTTTATTGGTTATTTTCTTTATGATCATTATAATCACAGGCCGGTTTTGGCGCAGAGACACAAAGTGTGACTGTAAACAAGACTGGTTGTGGGTTCGATCCCCACTCGTGGAAGTGAAATATTTAAATTAATATTTACATTTCTATATTTACATAATGATTTTTTTATATATATTTACATTTAAGAGGCCAGTTGTGGCGCAGTAGCACAAAGTGTGACTGTAAACCGACTGGTTGTGGGTTCGATCCC
>DWAN01001909.1:0-16390 GCA_018230445.1 Heliconius hewitsoni
TTACAATCCCCCGTAGGTATGTCGCACATGCCCCTTAGGAAGTCGACCGGGCCTGTATCGAACAATATTGTTGCCAATAATATTGTGTGTGTGTGTGTGTGTATAATGTTTTTTTTTATATCTCCTATAGCTAGCTATAGGATATATAAAAAAAAAACATTATAATTAGTTCATATAATAAATAGAATCAAGGAAGGAAATGATTTACGTTATAAGGTTGAACATATAAGAGAAGAATAGATTAAAATTTGTTTAACTTAAAATTTTCTAAAATCAAAACAGTGCAAAACTATTTTAAAACGAGCGGACTAAAAACTGTCATTGTCAAACTACTGTGGCTATGGTTTTGTCAGTTAACAGTTACTATTTAATAAAAAAATATTTAATGTGAAACTTACACTTTTTCTAAACATTTATTGAATAAAACAATGATGAGCACATATAATTGTATAGTATACTTATTTTACCGAGCCATCTTTGATATGTTTATATAATTCTGTTGGGTGTGTAGCCTTCTGTCAGTGTTATTGATTTGTTTTATTTGGTAATGAGTATTAAACAAAGATGTAGGTAATTCATATATTTATAAAAAGAAGAAATAAACAGTACAAGATATGCGCAAAATATAATTATTGTTATAATGTTATCAACATGAAAACTAAAAGTTTCTTACTGTTTTCAACATCAGTTTTTGCTATAAGCTTATTTTTAATAATTTTCCACTCACAACCACCACAGTCCTTTCAAAGTATTGTGACACAAACACATCAGCATATAAAAGATTTTCAGGTAATTTCTATTTAAATTGGTTCCTTTAATTATATGTGAAAAAAATTTACTAATACATTTTTTTGAAAAGAAAGATATAGAATGGGGTAAAAAAATAATTTTGTGAAAATATTTATATTAAAATATATAAATTATAAAGATTTGTTGGTAGTAAAACAAGAAAAAAAAATGTTTTGAAATTATAAATATATAATACAATCTTTGAAAAATATTAAGTTAAACTAGCAATAGTTTTTTTAATTCACGCTTAAATATTTTATATCACAACAAAGCAGGTTTCTCTGATCCAGGAGCAACTCCATGATGAGGAGCAGCAGAATCTGGTGCAGGAGGACAAATACTTGCGTCTTGTGGGGCTGGAAGGTCACACTGAGCTTTGGCACAACACCACTGTGCCAGTTATTGTGACGCACGGAAGAAATGATGACCATGCACCAATTGTAGCCTTTGTGAGGGATGCTGCAAAACTACCATATACTGTCCTTGTTTATAATTTAGGTTTAAGACCATATTCTTTAGCTGTGGTAAGAAAGAATTCATATATAAATTTGTATAATATCTTATTCTCCTAAGAAAAATTAACCAATGAAAGAAAAACCTACACAAATATATGTATATCTAATGTTTAATTCAAATAACATTTCAATATAAATTTTCAATAATAAATAAGTAGTTCAGTTCCAATTTAATTGAAAGTGTATATAATTTTTTTCCTATAATAAAGTACAAATCACAATATCTACTTGTATATGCACAAAAATATTCCAATTACAGGTGTCGAACTACTGCAACTCATCCAAGTGTGCCATCATTGATTTTGATCTCGAGTTGTTTCCTTCACATGTAAGTGATGGAAGCACCACTGCTTATCGGCCACTAATCATACAGGTAAGTTATTTCATTTCATAATTTCATACCTAGCAGTTAAATAAAAGAAAATTAAGTAAATCTATAATATTTTATTGGAATATATATGTATTATGACACAAGCATTTTGTATTATAAGTATAGACTTGTGGACAAATTGCTACATGTTTATAATCTTAAGTGTGTGAATAACACTTGAAAATATTATGGAATAACAGCAACATTCTATTTTGTTATGTGTAATTAAATTTGATTTGGTTTTGTTATTAGTAGTACTACTTCTTTTATCTTGTGGCTCAGACTCACTATCATACATATAATTGATTAAATCTAATATAACATAGCCATAAATTGAAATCTAGCTATTTTTCATTTATCAATGTCACCTAGATACTTGGTTAATTTATGATATTTTTGTACTACTGTTAAGACGTAACATATTATTGTAATATTTATAAAAGCATTATTAGATTAGGTATGGAAGTAGTTGGAAGTTAGTATTTACTTAACAATTCACTCATTTATCTTTATACTATGAGCATAACATTGGGTTTATATGACTCATTTAATATTTCTTAGACATTACAATTTTTATTTATATAAATACATATGTATGTAAATATTTGTGAATACCTACAATTTTTAAGAATTTCTTTTTATCTTAATAATATCGGAGATCTGTAAAGTCTGTTAGTGCAAAAGGAATGCAAAGAATAAAAAAAATAAATCAGTTTCATGCTGTATTTTGCACACAGCAGGGTAGGCAGAGAGGGAACCTAGTGTTAAGACACTTCGTTCCCCACTTTCTGACGAATTCTAAAGGTATTGTGTGATGAGTGGCAGAATAAATTTAAGTAAATATTTCTTCTCCTCGAGTGGGGATCGAACCCACAACCAGTCGGTTTTACAGTCACACTAGCCACGCCACGCCACGTATGTATGTGTTTTAAGCTGAAATCTGTGTTAATTAAAATATTTGTTTTGTTTGGAGCAGTGCTAAAATTGACTGAATTGCTTGTGGCTGTCTTATACGTGCACTTTCAGAATTTATACAAGAGTATCATTCAATTTTGTTACAGCACGCGTTGAGTCGCGTAGGTGGTGTTTTATACTGTGAAAGCGACCAGCGCTGGACCGGCACCGCGGCCGAGCTGGCTGCGCTGTGGGCGCGCGTAGCGGGCGGCGCGGGCGGGCTGGGCGCGCTGGGCGTGGCGGCGTGGGCGCGGCGCGCGGCCGTGACATCGCTGACGCATCCGCGCATGTTCCGCTACCTGCGGGCGCGCACCGACGACTTCCTGTTCGTGCAGATGCTGGACGCGTCGCGGGTGCTGGCGGCCGCACGCGCACCCTCCGCGCCTCTGCTGCGCCGCTGGGTGCAGTGCGCGCTTACGCTCAACTGCCTGGTGCCCATCGGCGCGCAGACCGCCCCCGCCGCCTGCCGCTTCGACAAGAAGCCGCAGTACCGCTACTCCGGCTGCCACGGCCAGGACGCCTCCGCACTCAGCATCCTATTGGCCGCGCGCGCCGCCTTCGACGAGGCCGCCTACGAGCCCCCGGGCGAGCCCTGGCGCCGCGTGCCCCCCGCCGCTGCCCGCGCCGCCCTGGCCGGCCTGCAGCGTAACGCCACGGAGCCCCCGCCGCCCGGCGACGCGCCCCCCGCCCCGCCCGCGCCTCTGTGACCGTCGTAATAGGGCAACGATACCTGTATATACACTTGTTCTTTCTCTTTCAAGTATAGACATACTAAGTACAGACACACTACAGTGATATGGATGACAAAAGTAAAGCAATCAATTTAAGTGCTTACATTTTTTAATGTATTTATTACAATGCTATACAATTGCTACATTTTAAATGAGAATATAAAAAAAAGCTTGACCAATAAATTTAGCCCGCTATAACGTGATATTTGCAAAAACAATTTTTAGTTTCTATTTTGAAACAAAACTCGCACATAGTCGTAGTAGCGGCCGACAGCTGTGGTTGTGAGTGGAGCATATCACTTGCGACTGAAGTGCTCAAACACGCTTATTTATTTATTATCCACTTTAGTTTATTTTGTAAAGTGTAAATATTTCGTATTTATACCTATACTTTTAGTAATTTATTTGTATTATTATAATTGATTATCTGTGACTGTTGCAAGGTGGCAAAATGATAACCAGGCCGAGTAGCAATATTCATAGTAACTATATATTATATTAGCTTATTATAGAACTAATGTGATTTTTGTTTTATACAATTGAGGCAGTCTCCACATAGATCTTTGATCGCGTACAATCGTAATAACGCATAATTCAATGCTTTAGTCGTAGTATAGTGAAAGGCTTCTTTTTTGAAGCCAATATAGCGTAATTAGTATAATTTTGTAGCATAATCTTGATTTTTTATCATATAATATTTATCACGCTCCTTTTGGGCCGCAATCTCGTTTATTTTCTGTTTTATTTTGTTATACACTTGTATATCAAAATAAAAAAAAAGTTTTTATTTATCTTCGTCAATTTTTATGGTTGCTCTGAGCCTGAGTTCTAATTATTTTATATAACTATTATAATTTTATAAATTGCATTTACACATTTTTTTTTATTTTTATATAAAAAAATAAAAATCGGTAAAATATTGTATAACCTCTTTTATCTAATACTTGACAAAATTCTTCATGGCAGCTTTACTCAATAGTCCAAAATTTTCCATCCAGTACAGAGGAACTATTGATGGCTTGGAGCTACTATAAAATGGATGAGTATGGTAATTGATGTGCTTACATTATCAGTATTAACCAGTCAAAGTAATTATTTCGTAACATTTTAGGATATTATTTATTAAATTATATGTAAAAAAATGAGGTGAAACTTTAGGCGCGAGAAGCGGCTCTTACATATAAATTGTCTTGGTTTCTAGTCAGCACTAGTTTACTTAACGCTGACATTAAAATGTTATATTCTATCGTTGTATATATATGTTACTGTGAAACCGCATTGAATGGCAAATCTTAAGTTTGTGTAATTTTACAGTTAAGTTTTTTATTAAAAACAAATCGGTAGTATTTAAAAAAACTAAAATCTCTCAAATTTAGAAGATTCACTGAGAATCTTAAAAATTACCGTAGATCGGGCTTTTCCAGTAACATATAAATTTATATTGTTACATTTTACTCATATTGTAGATAGGTCGCACAAGTTATATATCTTAGCTTTCTGATAGCGATAGATAGCGAAACGTCACCCCGCATTATGCCTAATCTATCCGAGAGAACTCCGTGTTTTAAATATATATATTTGCGAAATAAAATTTGTATTAATTTTCACTGCTAATATGCGCGATAATTTTCATCTCATGTCATTTAATTTTTTTTAAGGTTTTATAAAGCGTTATTTTTGTCTAATAAATATATATTTAAAACTGGCACAAAAATGTTCTGTATATATTACATAGCACAATATAAATATTTCTATCCTTAACTTGATAAATATCTTTTTAAATATAGTAAAACTACCATAGTAATGAGCCAAGTCAATTTCTTGCAATTTGAGGCAGCTATATTATATGTAACCTATACATATATATATTACCTAAATAAATAACGCACTCTCAGTGTGAAAGTGATTTAGCTCAAATTTGCATTTTGTGGGGAACATCTTATTCTTAGAATATGTTATATATAGTCAAATTGTAGTAAAATCTTTTTTTTTAATTCTTAGATTACATTCCTTCTAGGAGTGTGAGTGTGCATAATTACAGGCAAAATCGATACATTGAACATTTTTATTGTGAATTTTTATATCAATGCACATATTTGGTGATATTTACCCATGTTGTAATGGATAAGAAGGCATTCCATGGTCGATGGCAAGTGTCGATTTAAAATTAATTTTACTATATTTATATATATTTTTACATGCATTTTGTATGGTAGGCATAAAAACCCCCAAGTCACGTCACTAAGAAAGGAGAAATCCTTTCTTCCCATAGATGACGGAACCTAACGCTGCAATTTTTGTAATAAAATCAAAAACATTTTCCTCGACTGGACATTTAACCGACATAGACCCTTCAACTACGTCGCAATATCGTTTATACTCTCATTTCATGATAAAATACTATTATTTTGCTATTACGTAAATTGTTGTTTAATAATGTTTCTTATATTATGTTTTAAATATAATAAAATGAAATTGTTCCATTGATTTGTCATTTTAAAATGTTTTGTTTTATAAATATAACTAAAATGAGTTGATATAAATGGCTGTGAAGTATTGCAAATGGCTTATGTATTAGGTACACCAATTAATAAATTTTTGTGGTTACCTTATGTATGTGGAATTATTTAATTCGCATAATGCTTATATAATCATTAAATAAAAGTAGAAACCTACGTAATGAAAAAAGGCAAATCTCACAAGATTAATGCCTTGAGAAATTTTATCAGGGCAAATAAAAAAATACAATATCATATAACACAATATTTGTTATCTAGAACAGCGACCAATAATAATATTAGCACTCAAGAACATCAATATAACTAATATCAAATGTTACTCGTAACTGAAAGGAGGTTCAAACATAATGTACAAAATGTATTGTGAGGTGACGAGAGCATATCCCGAATGTATTAATAAATAATTCGTTATAATGGCTTTTTGTAGTTTTACTTTTCCATTCTAGAAACATCGATTTTGGTGCCATAATCCCAAATAATATATAGCTTTACACTTACCAACCCTCTTAATATATTGTCAAATGTTATAGTATAATGGTAGTTTGCAATTTCTTGCAAACTTAGATAATTGCTTTAATGTTCTAACTAAGTCTGTTGTCGCGTAGCGGTGCAGCGTCCGACTTTAAAACTAAGTGACGTGCAGGTTCGATCCCATATGGTGGAAAGAATTATTTACATATCCTCGTTCTGCTAAGAAAATGAAAGCGCAACGTTGTGTTACGCAACTCGACATGTACTGCTTGGGAAAATGGGCAAGATTACATTCCGTTATTACTATGTTATACAAGAAAAAAAGTGCTGTTTTTGAACGGAAGAAACCACAGTTTTAACTACTCTATATAAGTCTAATACAATTATTATTATTTTTTCCCAAAAATTATAGAAGTATTTTTTTCAAACAAAATAAATAATAATTTTATTGTTGTAAAATAAAACGCCACTTGTCCAGAACAACGCACGCAGACATAAATCTATCAAAGGGAAACCGCCGCATGCGCCTCATTCCGAAATCGAATCGTAGGTATTGGCTACAAAGTTCAAAGTTGATTAACCTACTAGTAGTATCCGTTTACGTTATTGGCATCTATACGTAACTGCGTCACATGAAATACAGGTATGGATGAACATCGTGAAATGAAAAAAAATCCTACGTCTTAACTGTTGAGGTATCTTGTTTATTTTCTTTAGGTACAGCTTTAAAATATTTTCCCCGTAAAAGGAGCGCTGACGTTTCCACCCTGTATATGTAAAAATCCAAGATGGCCGATGGCAATAAATGGCAGATTTTATATTCTTGTAACACCTTGTCATGGGTATGAAAATTCAAGGTGGTGGTCGTAAATTTTTTGCATTTTAGTTCATTTATTGTATTATTGTTTACTTCTACTTTACAAAAAAATTGTTTAAATTAAAACATTTTGATGCTTTATTATTTTTTTCTTTTTTTACTATGCACCTGAAGGAGGATCAAAATATAAAATAACAACAACAGTTATATAAAATTTATTTAAATTGATTGCTGAATCAAATAAAATATTTATTTTATCAATAACACATCATATAGTTATTTCATAGATTTAAAGAAAAGGACAACCATTATTTAACATAGTAAATGACCATGAAAAACCATTACTTTATTTAAACCATATTTTTATATAATTATTAATGAATAAAAAATATTTTCTTTTTGAACATACAATAACACAAACATAAAAAATGCAATCAAAAATTTTCCAACATTGATTCAAGTTAGTAAAATAAACTATCTATAATTAAATATATATATATACTTTTGTTTAGGAATCATTATATTCATTATAAGATGAACAGAAAATGTAGCATGTGCTGTACATTGATTAATTGTATATGTATTTCATGTAATTGTAGATTATTAAACAAGAAAAAAAGAATAAATGTTTTCATTTTTTTCTTAATTATCAATTATATAAAATTATACTTGTGTTAACTCTAAATAAAGCTGCTAATCAAGAAAGTCTATAAAAATTATATAGTAATTTTGCAAAAAAATCAATCATATGTATTATTTTTTGCTGTACTATATATAATACATAAATATAAAAGTTTATCTTTCTGTATTTAAGTTTAAATAAAAATATTTATACTAATGACTACATAATGAAAGTTTTTTAATGGCTTCTTAATACAAGGCTAAATCATATGAGTTATATAATATACTAATGACTACAAAAAAGCATATAAAAGTGTAAATTGTTTTTTTTATTTTTCTGTTGCTAGTACAAATTGTAAATATTTTTTGATAATAACAAGGAAATACCACATTTCGAAAGACGTGCAATAGCGATTTACGCTTAAATTTATTCTATAGTAGTACCACTTAGACCAAAGTAGTTTTTTTTAAATAAACAATCAATATTTACACCACAATGAATGATCAGAATTAAGTAAAAGCACCTATAAAATACCTAAGTTCTCTAATTATATTATATTAATTAGAAGCTCTGAGTACACATTCACTTACACCTATAAATAATTTATCAAAGACAAAATACTATAAGTGCCTATTGTGACAAAAATCACTATGTTTTTGTGCATAAAGATTGTGCATATATTTTTAAAATCTGTGTACAACACTATTCAATTTTCTAAGTCAATTCCGATCAAACATTTCTTACAATTAAACAGAAACTGAACAAAGAAACTTTAATGTAACTACAGATTTACTAAAACTGGCAAAACAGCAAGTTTTCTAATTATCTCGCTATACACTCAACTAAAGTATATCAAATACTTTAGTTGAGTATATTATAATACAATATGCATGTTTCTTAATAAGAATAGAAAAAAGTCGCCATAAATAATATAAATTAAGAATATTCAATGGAGACATGTTAGAGTTACGAGGTATCAGGTTTCTTTTCATCATCTTTGAAGAGTAGTGGAATCATGCCCAGAAAGCATCCCAGTGTGATGCCCAGCACTCGACCCTAGAATTGTATTATTATTATTTTTTTTCAATTAATATCAAAGGTTAACTAATTTTATTTACACCCCGCTCGCGGCTTCACACGCTTTAACTACACAATTATTAAAAAAATTAAAAAAATATAAGCCGTCGTGCCAGTGGCAAGAGAGTGTAACGCGACAGTTGTAGTTTCCATTCCCACACAGGTAATGAATTATTATTTATTAATATTTTAATTTGTCGCTCTGGTATCAAGGCAAAAAGCGTGACGTTGAGTTCCGCCACTCAACAAGCAATGCCTCGAAAATTCGACACAAAGTAGGGAATGGAGGCAGAGGGAATGTAGTGTTTCAGTACTAAATACCCTCTGCGTGCCATGTTATATGTGGAATAATTCAATAAAACAGTTGTTATTTAGATAGCAATTTTCTCAAACAACTAATATAAATTTTAAAAAACACAAACTGTCGAGGGAAGCTTGCTAAAAGTAGGGAAGATAGTTTTAAAATCAGTTAAGCTTTTTTTGAGATTTAATGCACCGACAAGCAGGCAAAAATTTTAAGAGTTATGGTCTTGATTTATTATATTGATAAATGCCCCCAATGATAATTTTTTTTATATATGTATGTTTATCTACCATGTACAGATCGTAATCAGTAACATCTTTATTATATGTACATGTAGATACAAGGAAAGACATGTAGATGTAAAATTTTTTAAATAGCAAATTATTTATCAATGAACAACCTTATTCTTGTTTAACAATTCTAGTCTTAAAATTTATGTTGAGATTGTTGTTGTGTAGTTCATCAAACTGACTGTAATCGCATCTTTTATTAGTTCTATTTCTACTCAAGGAAATAAATTATTTTTATTTCTTTGCTCTGTTATACAAAGGAAGATCAGGTTGGCATGAGTTTCAATACATAATATTAAAGGGTAAATATGAAAAAAAAATTTAAGAAATTTAAATATGACTACACTACCTCAAAACATAATAGTGTGGAAAGCAAAAATATAAAATACTGTTACCAGTCTAACTAACCATATTAGCGAACCGTCGGCTAACAGGCATATCTAACTGTACAGGCGATAATGCAGGCGCTCCCATTCCTAGCAAGGCCGCAGCACGTTCCACGTAATATGATGAGCCTATGCCTATGACATCACTGAAAGTGTTGCCGAGAGCTGCCGCTGCCATTGTTGACAGGGTTATGTAGGCACTCATACTGCTTTCTATACTATCACCCTGAAAGACAACATATTAACAGCCATAGTTTGATTTTGGTTACGTCGAAATTCTTATTTACACTTGTTAGTTGTTACAGTTTTTGTTAGTAGCATATCTGCAGGGAGATTTTACACTACCCAAAGATTGCTTAAAATTAACAATTGGCGAGAGAGACTGCTATTTATTAAATATGTCTTACATTTTTAAAATGTTATTCCACACTTCGGAAATAAAAATAACTTCTTAGAAAACATACAAAAAAAAATTTTGTTAGCCTGTTCTGCTACATTGAAAACTTTATATGGTCTCGCTAAATAATTCTAAGCATTCTCTCTTGCAAACAATAATTCCAATTATCTTTGGGTACCAGAAATTTGTAATGATCTACCTACAGAGATGCTAGCAACAAAAATAAATAATAACAAGCATTTGTAAGAAATTTGTAAGAAAACATAGCTCATTGAGAATTAGAGGCTTAGTTGGTCAGAGTGCTTGGACGGTGTTCAAGAGCCGTGGGCTCTACCAAGACCACTACATTCAAATTTTTATATGTTCTAAAAAGTAGTTTTCTTTCTGAAGTGTGGAATAACACCTTAAAAATTTTAAAAAAGTATGTGTAGTCATTCTAAAATATACTCACAGCAATTATCATGATGAAATTGTCCAAAAAACCAAAACCTATAAATGGTATTGAATTTGCTAGTGACACTAAAAATACACATAACATATTAATTTTCTTAAAGCAATTTTCTTAAATTAATTTTATGTAACATATTCAATATAAGTTTTATTTACTCACAATGAAGTAATTCCCTTGTGGTAGGCTTTGGTACAGTAGCAGCTAAAATTTAAAAAAAAAAGTATTACAAAAATATACATAATTTTGAAACAAAAAACCTAAAATATTACTTAGATAATTATATACAGTATTGTTGTTTTACATAAAAAAGCAGGTTGCATACATATCATTGTCTTAGTTTTATTTAAACAAGTTAAGATAATAACAAATCTGGATTTTACCAGTTAGGAGCAACAAGTTGATAATATACATCAGTAGTTACTATATATTTACCATATTTTTTCTTCAGCCAATCTTCAGGAACAGGACAGTAGGTACCAGTGGGATCTACATCTCCTAATGTTGGCACTTTACTAGGCCTTCCTAGCTTACTCCTCCATCTCTGGCCAGCTAATTTGTCTGCAGCATTAAACATAGAGTAAATATACTTTCCCATTATAATAAAGGATAGTTTATCTCATTAATTACCTTCAAAATTTTCCTTTAATCTGTTTGATTCATATTCCTGTAAGGCATTAAATAACATTTTTCGCTCTTCATTGTTTAAACGGAACACAAGTTCTGTAGCATGAGCTTTTGTTAGGGGACCAGTCAATTGGGCTGGTTCTTCAAAATCTTTTGAAGTAGGTCCTAGGCCTAAATTTCGAACTGTAGTGACCATAGGAATAAATCCTGTGTAATTTGTGCATCCCACTGATGTGCTATATCTTACGTGTAATTTAGTCGGACTTTTATGACAACATGCATTTAAATTAACTGTTGAAAGCTTACAAAACCTACTATACATTAAGCGCGCTGACTTCATTTTCAAAAGCGTCTATGACTCAAAATGAGTAAACAAACTAAAATATGCAAAGTTTTTTTTAAATAAAATTACAATTTAATTTCACAATACATGCGGTTCATTTCACGGAAGAAGCTGTCACTTTGTGAAATGTCAAAAAAATCATAATGTTCATAAGATACCGTAGGTACATTACATGTAAATTTAAGATGGATTAAAATGTATATATCATTCAATCATATAAGCTCCATAAATGTTCATAATTTGATATATAGTATTTTTGAAGATTTATTTTCTAATAGGATTACGGTGCCGAATTTCGATTTCAGACTTTAGATTACGGCTGTCACAATGAAAGATTATGTCATAAACTCTGACATAAGTCAATATTTGGTAAAAGCACCAAAAACCGAATTATTGTAAAGAAACTATGTTTTGAGTAGTTTAGGGAGGTCTAAGAATGTACTTTAGATTTGTTAATAATAATTTTTATTTTTATTTATCGACGTCATTAATAAGTGTGTTTTTCGTTGTTTATAAATAATATTTCACTAAATAGGTGTTTGTCGTGAAAGTGCGTGTTAGTAAAAGGTAAGGAGAGCTGATCATGCACAATGTTGGAAGGGTTAGTAGCGTGGGTACTGAACAACTACCTAGGGAAGTATGTAGAGAATCTGAACACAGATCAGCTGAGCGTCGCGCTCCTTTCCGGTAAGTAAACATTACATACAATTTGGGTCATCTTTAGAGCAATTTTGGCGGCCAATTTGAATTTAGCTATAAGAAAAATACATGTTTTACAATATTTAGATTCTATTTAGTTTAAACTAGCTTAAAAGTATTAATTGTCAATAATATAAGATATTTTAATATAAAATTTAAAGTGCTAAAATTGAAACTTCTAATAAGACAGATGTATCAACAATTAAAATTTGACACATTATTACACTTGTGAAAGGACAATGTTGTGTAACATTTTTTTGTTACTTATGAGGCTATTGTTATTATCACAGTATATTATATGATTGTACTTAAATTAAAGCAATCATACAATATACTATGATATATCATCTGTTTTGTGACAAATTTAAATATTATAAAAATTGCTTACTAACAAGTAAGATTTTGATAATCATATCATTATTAACACAATAATTTATATACACTTTTAACTCATATTTTGTTTTACTATTTTAGGTAAAGTAGAATTAGAAAATCTACCTCTTAAGAAGGATGCACTACGACACCTTGGTTTGCCTGTAGAAGTAAAAGCTGGGTTCATTGGAAAGGTGCAGCTTCAGGTGCCAGTGCGGCAGATACGCTCAGCACCATGGCTTATAGCCATAGAAAAACTATATTTAGTGGCAGCACCGGTTAATTTAGATGAGGTATTATTTGAAAAATGTTTTTTTAATGCTCTTTTTTAACTCTATATACTGTATACAGGAGGGTAAGCAGAGGGAACCTATTGTTAAGGTTCTTGGTTCTTTAATAAAGAATTGACTTTAAGTATGAAAAAAGAATAAATAAAGCAGACTATTATTTTCTGTCTACTATTAATATTAAAATGAGGACTATAGACTTTGCTTATCTATTATTTAATTTTTATCTCTGAATGTTGATTGTTTTCAAATATAATTATCTATTAGACATTAATAGTCTTGTATTTTGATTTATAAAAAATCTCTGACCTTGAGAGTGAACTTGGCATTCAGATAAGATTTGTGAAGAAATATGAATAGTGAAAGATATAAGGCTTGACACTAAATGCCAAGATTATAAAGATAGATAATATAACAATTGTAATTGGAATGTATGTTTTTAAATATTTAACATATACATTCATATTTGTTTTCCTATTTTGTTATGTCTATTGATATTAAAAGCTGTGCAAAATGCACACTACTACTTCTACTTTTTTAAAATCATTTATTTCAACTATATTATTTTGCTATAGTTGTAAAATTAAACAAGAAAAAATAAATCAAATAGAGTTAATTGATTTGTTTTGGTTTTTTATATTGAGAAAAACTATTCTTAATGATAGATAGTTATTTTTGCTTCCAAAACTAAAAATGATTGATTGATTTTAAATATTCTTATGATTAATATAATCTAATGTTACTAAACTTTATTCATTTTTCAATAAAGAAATGGGTAAATTTTAGAAAATATATATTTTATTATATTTTTGGCAGAGGGATCTTGGGCACCTAGTGTTAATACACTCTATTCTCATTGGGACACTTCCGTTCTCCACTTTGCGACGAATTTTAGAAACATTATGTGTTGAGTGGCAGAACTATACACGCTTTTGCCTCGACGCTAGGTGAAAATATTAAATTAAGCAAATAAATGAAATGATTGATTATTTTATTTCTTAAGTTGGAATCAAACCCTTGTGGGTTGTCATATTTACAGTCACACGCTTGTGCCCTTGTCCCACGACTAGTCTGTTAGCGTGATCAGAAAGTATGGCATAGTGGTCAGACTTGGAAGATATACAAGAGGTGAGGGTTCAAATCCCGCTACATTAAAATATTTATAGATTTCTAAAAAAGAAATATTTAAATTTGTAATTATATTTAGTGGGATAGCGCAGTAGAAGCAAATATAGCGCACGAACGTAAAGTAGCGCTCCTAGACGCGTTAGAGGCGCAATGGCGCGCGGAGCACGAAGCCAACGACGCCGGCTACTACGCCGCCTCGTACTCGTCCTGGCTCAGCTATGGCACGGGACTCCTGGCGAATATTGTGGAGAATTTACAGGTACTTTATTTTTTGTTGATTTTTAGAGGATATAATTTTTAGATAAAAAAAAAATAACCTTTATAATTTGAACGTTCTGTTTATAATTTGAACTTATAGCCTTGTTTCAGTCATATGATATGCAATTTGGTTTACCTTCTAATTAATATTTGTCTTACAACTGTTTCAATGTAAGAGCGACATAATAGAAAAAATATTTAATTTTTGTTTGGTTTTATTGAAGAAAGTTGTAGACGATATAATAGCGCGTTAATCGTTTCGATATTTCCTAAATATAAAATTTAAGTATCTGCTTATTCTGAGAACCAAAAAATCTAATATAAGATGCTGCCCGATTGTTTTATTGATGATTTATTAAGTAAGTGAAAATAAAGATTATTAAATAAATTAAATTAAAATCATGACATTTGTTTTAAATTTTAGCTAAAATTAAGTGATGTTCACATCCGCTATGAGGATGTGTTAACTTGCCCCGGACATGCGTTCGCGTGCGGATTCACAGTGGAGTCACTGGCAGCGGAGTCGTGTGATGCATCATGGTGTCGCGGGTTCACTCCACCTGATGACCCCTGCTCATTTAAACTATTGGAGTTAAACAACCTGGCGATGTACTGGGACCCCATGGACGTGCCGTCCGGCATGATGGCGGATTGTACTGTTGCTGAGCTTACTGTTAGTGTATAGCTTGTAATATTTATGTTGCAACAAAACCAATTATTATAATTGTAATATGCTTGGTTGTTGTGGTTTATCATTATAAATACTGTTAAAATGCTGTATGCAACACAGTCAAATTTGACTGTTTTTAGTGTGTAATTAACGCATTGCTAGTACATAAAGCTTGTGTAACTAGAGTAAAATTTTATAATAATTATATACATAATTTAGAATTTTTTATGAATATTTTAAAATTTTTCTAATATAAAATGAATTTGATCAGGATCGTATGCGCGCAACCTGGTCCCGCGCGCACCGCTACGTGGCGTCGCCGTCCACGGCCAGCGCGCGCGTGCGCCGCGAGCGCTGCGAGCTGCCGCTGCGCGACCGCGCGCGCCCGCGCCTCGCCTGCCACCTCGAGCTGCCCGCCGTGCAGCTGAGACTTACCTCCGTATGATTGTCATATATATTGTTATTTTTATGGTTTTACTTGCTGTAGTCTCTGAGAGAAGTCAGCTGGCAATATGTTTCGACGATTCAAATGTGTTTATTTTTGAAATATTGCGTTTTTCTAATTTTGCCACTTAGAAGAACTTCAATGTTCCAAAAATGTGTATAATATTTTTTATGTATATACTTTTGAATCATCAAATGAACATGTTGCTACCACTGCCTCGAAAGTTAGACGACATTTCTGATGAAAAGAGCCAGCAACAAGCTCAACAAATGCTCTTTTTAATACTACCGTAATATACAACTTAATTATTGCGTAGGTGCTCATTCTTGCATACCATTAATTTGACAATAATTCCATACATTTGAAGCTAAATTGCTATAAATAGTTTTTCACTGTTGATACGTGTGTACAGAGACAATACAGCGAGATGACGGGGTGCGTGCACGGCCTGGAACAGATAGCGAGGCTGCGCGAGATACGCGCCCTGCGGCCCGCCGCGCCCGTCGCCGCGCACGCGCGCGCCTGGTGGCTGTACGCCGTGCGGGCGCACCTACCGCACCATACATGTACGCTTATTATTCATATTCTCTATTTTCTCTTTTACCATTATATCCCTTGTAGTTAAGATCTTTTTTATGTAATTTAACTCTACACATATTTGGTCCGAGACAATTAGTGTCGATAGACAATAGGTGTCTATATATATGCAAGTTATTTTTTATTATATAAAACTTTAATAGTCTAAATATACTTTAAAAACTTAACAATTAACCTTACCTTAGACGAATTTTTATTTTAAATATTTAAATTACTTACATTATTCAATCCCATATATAGTCACATTTTATAGATATTTAGTATTTATATTAAG